>VSMD01062831.1:867-55485 GCA_008750895.1 Mirza zaza | reverse complement strand
GTCAGCCTAGCTCACAGCAACCTCAAGCTTCTGGGCTCAAGCAATCCTGCTGCCTCAGCCTCCCAAGTAGCTGGGACTACAGGCATGCACCACCATGCCTGGATAATTTTTTCTATATATTTTTAGTTGGCCAATTAATTTCTTTATAGTAGACGGGATCTCACTCTTGCTCAGGCTGGTTTTGAACTCCTGACCCTGAGCAATCTGCCTGCCTCGGCCTCCCAGAGTGCCAGGATTACAAGTGTGAACCACCGCGCCCAGCCAGGGAGGATTGTTTGAGACCAGGAGTTCAAGGTTACAGTGAGTTAGGATTGTGCCACTGTACTCCAGCCTGGGCAGCAGAGCAAGAGCCTGTCTCTTAAAAAAAAAAAAAAAAAAAAAACAATTGAGGAACCTACATTGACACCCCAAATCCATAATTTACTTTAGGGTTCACTCTTGGTGTTGCACATTCTATGAGTTTTGACAAATGTATAATAACATGTATCCACATATCCTTTTTATGTGTCATTTTCTTATTCTGCCTCTGTGTTTTTTGGTTTTTTTTGTTTGTTTGTTTTAGAGATAGGAGTATCACTGGGTTGCCCAGTGGCTATTCACAGGCGTGATCATAGTACACTATAGGCTCGAACTCCTGGCTTCAAGCAATCCTCGTGCCTCAACCTCCAGAGTAGCTGCGTAAGCCACTGCACCAGGCTCTGTAAGTGTTTTGGACTTTTTCTTTGTCCTTTAGCATTTTGATGAAGTATCATTGTAATTTTCTTTTAGCCACTAGGTTGGTTGTTGTCTGAAAACACAGACTTTTCATTCTGGGAAAGTTCTTGAATTATCTCCTTGGTAATTTTGTCCTCAGCATTTTTTCTGTTCTTATTTTCTGAAATCTCTGTTAATTGATTGTTATATTGGATCTTTTGATCTAACAATCCAATTGGAAAGAGAATGTTCTCTCTTCTTTCCTTTTTTTTTTTTTTTAGAGACCAGGTCTATATGTTGTCCAGGCTAGAGGGCAGTGGCTATTCACAGTCACCTAGTATACTCTTGGCCTCAAGCAATCCTCCTACCTCAGCCTCCCGAGTAGCTCAAACTACAGGCACATGCCACCATGCCTACCTTTTTTCATATTTTTTCTTTCCAATTTTATAAATCTCTCTTTTTAGTCTTTGAATATGTTTTTATAATCTGTGGTTCTTATTTCATGAATGTAGTATCTTATCTCTCAAAGATATGAATAAGCCTTTTTGTTGTTGTTGAGACTGGGTCTCACTCTGTAGCCCCAGCTAGAGTACAGTAAGTAGTGTTATCATAGCTCACTGCAACCTCAAACTTTTGGGCTCAGGCGATCCTCCTGCCTCAGCCTCCCAAGTAGTTAGGACTTTAGACACACACACTGCATGCATGGCTCATTTAAAAAATTTTTTACAGAGACAGGGTCTCATTATCATGCCCAAGCTAGTCTCGAACTGCTGGCCTCAAAGGATTCTCCTGCCTTGGCCTTTCAAAGGGCTGGAATTATAGGACTGTGCTACTGTGCCCAGCCTTATGAATGAATGTTTGGAAGTTTTCTTCTGTTCATTACATTGTTTTTAATTTCACAGGTTTCTTTTCTTCTGTTTGTTTTGTCTCTTTTATGTTAGAGATTTTCTTGTAATATTTGCTCATTAACTATATTTGTTCCTATTTAAGAGTTGATCTCTAAAAAACTTGATTGACAGCTTTGGGCCATATGTTTAATCTTGTTGACTGACAGTCTTCATTGCAAAATAATCTGTCTCAGAGGTTTGTAAACTTTGGCTGTAGGAAAATCACCTGGAGAGCATAGTAAAACATAGCTTGCTAAACCCAACCACGCTTCCCTTCTCAAGGGTGGGGCCTGGTTCCTAAGGGTTGCTATCACCTAGGAAACTCAGTAGGCAAACTCTTCCTCCCAATGTCAGTAGCAGGGGTGTCACTATGAGAAGTTTTGTTTTGTTTTTTTCTTGAATTAATCAATTTCACCTTAGAAAAATTATCCACTTGTCTTACTGGAAGATATAAATCTGTGTCTCAGGATTCAGTGAGTCATTAGTGACAGTGTGGTTGTATTAATCCAGTTTTCATTATAGCATCCTGCTTTTTTTTTTTTTCTTTTTTTTTTTTTTTGAGACAGAGTCTCACTTTGTTGCCCAGGCTAGAGTGAGTGCCATGGCGTCAGCCTGGCTCACAGCAACCTCAATCTCCTAGGCTCAAGCGATCCTACTGCCTCAGCCTCCCGAGTAGCTGGGACTACAGGTGTGTACCACCATGCCCGGCTAATTTTTTCTATATGTATTTTTTTAGTTGGTCAATTAATTTCTTTCTATTTTTGGTAGAGACGGGGTCTCGCTCAGGCTGGTTTCAAACTCCTGACCTTGAGCAATCCACCTGCCTCGGCCTCCCAGAATGCTAGGATTACAGGCGTGAGCCACCACGCCTATCCTGCATCCTGCTTTTTTTAAATTTTATTTTTTATATTTTTCTTGTGTATTTTTCAGAGAACAGACCTTTGAAGCATCCTGCCTTTACAGCATCAGTTGGCCCAGAGTCTAGGATTTTTTGGCTCTTCCTGTCTTTTCCAGATAGGTTGTCTATCAGGATGAGGACAGAATTGTTGGGGAGAGGTCTTTCTACCTCTTATATAGATTTTCACCTGATTATTCTCCTACCTTTTCCCCCATTTTCAGAGGTACTTGATACCTCTCATTTCTGAGGCAGATTGGGATTCTATAGAACAGTCTTCTTCAAGGCTTAGGTTTCATCGTTCTCTGGTCTTAATGAAATACTACTTTCATCTGTTTCTAATTTCCAGTATTTTATTGCTGCCTTATTCCTGCCCATTCTTTATCCTTGTGCATTTATGTTTTTTTAAAATATATTTACTGGCAGTTCATTTCTCCATCAGTCAGGAAGGACATGTTGAGTTTGGCATACCCATCAAGGACAGTAACTACCATGGCTTCCAAGTGCTTTGACGAAACCTCAGATGCATGACCTCCTGGGCAGGTGTCTACGGTTTCATATTGTTGGAGCATTCATTATATCCCTAGGGGTTGCAGCTTTGTATAAGTTTGGTGTGTCTGAACCAAGAAAGAAGGCATATGCATATTTCTACAGAAATTATGATTCTATGAAAGATTTTTGAGGAGATGAGGAAGGCTGGCGTCTTTCAGAGTACAAAGTGATTTTGGAATATAAAAGAATTTCTTGGCAGGCACGTGGCTCACACCTATAATCCTAGCACTCTAGGAGGCCGAGGCAGGAAGATCACTTGAGGTCAGAAGTTGGAGACCAGCCTGAGCGAGAGCCAGACCCTGTCTCTACTAAAAATAGGAAAAAATTAGCTTTGCGCCTATAGTCCCAGCTACTCAGGAGGCTGACGCAGGAGGATGGCTTGAGCCCCCCCCCAAAAAAAGAATTTCTTTGGGTTGATTTACATAGAAGTGTGTCACTGACCTGTGTTCCTGAGCTATGAATATGTGGGCTGAGGAATAGTTTCTCTTGATAAATAAACAATTAACAAATACTTAAAAAAAAAAATCTTTACTGTCATTTTAGAGGGGTTTTGGCAGGATGCCTGAAAACTGCTGTGTGTTTCAGTCTGCCATTTTTTGAGGCTTTTCATTTTTAACAATATTTTTAATCTTCCTTTATACATGATAGTTTGGATATAGAATATAAGGTTTAAATAATATTTAAATAATATTTTATGTATAAAACTAATAATCTATGTCCAAATTTACATTCTAAAGTCTTATGTTAAATGCTTTCAGTTTTTAAAAATCTGAGGAAATAAATGGGCCATGAAGTCAAACACATCTCCATAGAAAAAGACCAACTACCCACCTCTAGGACAGAGTGAAACAAAACATAAGTAACTTACACAAATGGAATTTTAAATAGCTGAAAATTTGTATTTCATCAAGAGCTGATAGTTAAAGAAAAAAAAGCCTTACAAAGACTTAACTAGCTCCCACAACGGTGTCAAGTCAAACCCTGATATGAAAGGGGAAATATCTGTTGTTATTAGCAGATGATATGATTGTTAAAGAGAAATTTTAAAAACTATTGCAGCTAATGAAAGAGCGTACCAAGTTTACTAGATAAAAGAACATACAAAAATCAATAGTATACTAGTAGGCAGCAATAAACAGAAAATATAACAATTTAAAACCCCATTAAAACAATAAGTCAAAAATATAAAGTATCTAGGTTGGGTGTGGTGGCTCATGCCTGTAATCCTAGTACTCTAGGAGGCCAAGGCAGGAGGATCACTTGAGGTCAGGAGTTAGAGACCAGCCTGAGTGAGAGTGAGACCCCATCTCTAATAAAATATAAAAAATTAGCCAGGCCTGGTGGCAAGTGTAGTCTTAGCTACTTGGGAGGCTGAGGCAGGAGGATCACTTGAGCCCAGGAGTTTGAGGTTGCAGGGAGCTATGATTACACCACTGCACTCTAGCCCTGGGTAACAGAGTGAGATCCTGTCTCAAAAAAAAAAAAAAAAAAAAGATATCAGTTGAGTGTGATAAGTGGATCTTATTTAAATCTGGACTGTAAGATTTGAACAGAGTCTGGGTATGATATATTAATGGGCTGCTGTTATAAGGGCATTAAAGTCATGGTTGATTGACACATAAAACTAATCAAAGAAAAAAAAGAAAAGAGAAAAAAATAAAGTTATGATTGAAAAGTTTCTTTATCTGTTAAGAGATACATAGTAAGGTAAAGAATGTCTAGGACTTATGTAAAATACTTCATTAAATAAAATAAAAAGTAGGGGATTGGATGATAAAAGATTGGAAAAACATTGATAATAGTTGAAATTGGGTAATGGTACATGGAGAAAATTCTTCTAGTTTCTATACTTTTGTGAATTTTGAAAATTTTCTGTAATGAGTGTTTTTAAAACTCTGACAGTGGTTTTCATGGAATTTTATATAGTGAGCTTAAAACTCATGTAAGAGTCAAGGGTGGAGCAGTGATTCATGCCTGTCATCCCAGCACTTTGGGAGGCCAAAGTGGGAGGTCCCTTTCGCCCAGGAATTTGAGGTTGCAGTGAGCTATGACATCACCACTGCACTGGATGACACAGTGAGACCCTGTCTCCTCGAAAAAAAACACAAACCATATACATATATATGTATACACACACACACATAGACTAAAGCATTACAACAAAAAAGCTAAAATAAGATCCCTGCATTTATTACAACTTGGTCTATGCCTGCTGTGGCCCTAAAAACCAATAAAAGGCATGGCATTTTCAAAGTCATGGTCTCAATTGGCACTCTATATGGAAAAACAATAAAATTAGAATCCTACCTTACACCACAAAGAAATGGAAAATTCTAGAAAAAGAACAAAACATGAAAAGCTCAACTTATATCTTTTAGCAGAAAATATAGAATATCTTTATTACCTCACCAGAGAAGGATTTCTCAAGATACAAAAAGCAGACTGTAAAGGAAAACATTAGTGGATTTGACTGTTTTTAAAATAACACCTTCTATAAGACTAAAACATCATTAAAAAGATAAGAAAGGCAGAAAGCAGAATAGGAGAAATTATTTTCATTACATATAAACTAATAAATAAACAATATCCAGAATTCATGAAGAACTGAAAGTTAACTGGAAAAATACAGAGAATATAATAGAATACAATTTTTTAAAAGTGAACAAAGGATAATGAACAGTAAATTCACATAATAGGAAAGCAAATTGCAAATGGGTATGTATAGTATAACACAACTCTAAGATTTTAAAACATGTAAAAGAATACTATAGATCTTTATGGGTGCAAACATACGTAGCTCAAAAACATGAACAAGAATAATACATAATATGGAAGTAGAAAATTAAAAATTGGTTTCTTTGATTTAAGCTTAGACAAAATTATAAGAACTAGGTCACAAGTCACAATGATACTATTCAGAAACCTTGAGAATTGTGAATCCTTAGTCTCTAGTGACCTCTGTCCAATAACATTATTATTATTTACATCCTTACTCTGCTTGAACTCTGCTTTTTCTTTCTTTTCTTTTTTCTCTTCTTTCATTTCCTTCTTTTCTTTCTGATACAGGGTCTGTTGTTCAGGGCTGCTAGAGTGCAGTGGCTTCATAATAGCTCACTGAAACTTCAAACTCCTGGGCTCAAGTGATCCTCCTGCCTCAGCCTCCTGAGTAGCTGGGAGGCATATGCCACATGCCTGATTAATATTTTTTAAATTATTTTTTTTAGAGATAGGATCCTGCCATGTTGCTCAGACTGATCTTGAACTTCTGGCCTCAAGTGATCCTCTCTCTTCTGCATCCCAAAGTGCTGGGATTACAGGGGGATTCTCTTTTCTGTTGGTTTTTGAGTATTCCTCTTTTTGTTCTCTTCTTTCCTCTATTACTAGTCCTGACTTCTCCACTGCTTTCTTTTGAAAGCTTGGTGTTCTGAAGCTGCCATCCCTTAGTTCTCTTGTTTCCCTACACATTTGTTCCCTAGGGATATTATCAACTCCCAGATTTGACCTATCACATATAATAAATTACAGTCTCAACCCTCAGTACCCATTGGGGTTTGGTTGCAGGAAAAACAAAATCCTAAGATGTTCAAGTCCCTTAGATAAAATGTCATAGTATTTGCATATAACCTAGGAAAATACTCTCATATACTTTAAATCATCTTTAGATTATTTGTAATACCTAATACAATGTAAATTGCTATGTAAATTGTTATTATACCATATTGCCTAGGGAATGATGACAAGGAAAAAAAAGTCTATGCAAGTTCAGTACAGATCCGACCATTTTCTCCCCTGGAATGTACTGTTGAATCCACAGATACCAAAGGCTGACTATATTTATTTAATTTATTTTTTGTGGTGGGGGACAGGGTCTCACTCTGTTGCCTGGGCTAGGGTGCAGTAGTTATCATAGCTAACTGCAACCTCAAACTCCTAGGCTCAAGTGAACATCCTGCCTCAGCTTCCACAGTAGCTGAGACTACAGGTGTGCTCCACTACACCCGCCTAATTTTTCTATTTTTTGTAGAGACAGGGTCTTGCTCTTGCTCAGATTGGTCTGAACTCCTGGCCTCAAGCCATCCTCCTTTAACGGCCTCCCAAAGTGCTGAGATTACAGGCATGAGCCACTGTTCCTGGCTGAAAATTGTTGAACGAATGTTCAAAAAAGAAAATGCTTTAAAACGGGGAATAAGTATTCGAATCACATAATACATGTAATACAGTACATTGTGTTAAAAATAATAGACTGAATGGAATGACCCAGAAGAATTAACTTTGATCTATTGTTGCGTGAAAAGAACAAGTTTAGAATTTGAACAGCATGACCCCAGTTTTATATCGAGTACTCAACAGTCACGCGTGCCTACGGGCTCTGGTACTGGACAGCGTAGATGTCTGGGGACGCCAGAGCGAGGGAGAAACGTGACAAGGGAGTGGAGCCAAGGGCTAGGTTGTCTGAGTGTGGGGCAGAGCTTGCCTGAGCAAGGAACAGACGGTTCCGGGAGGGCAGCATTAGCTTCGTAGGTGCGAAGTCCAAGCACTCACTCCTAGGCGGCCCATGCTACCTGCCCCCGCCCCCGGGCTCTGCAAGCTTTGGCCTCTGAGCCTTGCGAGCACAGCACTGCAGTTCATCGCGCCATCTCTGCGCCTTCAGAGACCGTCCCACCCAGGTCGAGTAAGGACCCAACTAATGGGGACTTGGAAACCCTTTGTAAACTCCGGGGCACGTTATTGGCTCCCTGCAAATCTGAGGCTGGACTGTTCTTTCTTTTTTTCTTTGCTGGGACTGGAGCTCCGCCGAGTCCGTTCTGACTCCGAGACCAGCGACCCGCGCCGCCGCTTGCGCCCGCCGCGCCTTCTTCCGCGGCCGCCCGGCCATCTCCCCACTACCCGCCACTTTTCAAGTAGGGTTCCTTGACGACCTAGCAGTGTGCGGAGATTCTTCACCTGCTCACTAGACGCTTCGCCCATCCACTAGCTAACTGCGGAGGGTGTGCCGGGTCGGACGGAGGCGGTGCGCCCTCGGGCTGTGGAATTGGACAGCCCCGCCTGGTCGGGTTCTGCAGGCCGGTGAGCGACTAGGGCTGGGGGGAGTTCCAAAATTCCGCGGTAGGCTTTTTTCAGGACTTTGTTGCGCTCACCCTTGGCGAACTGGGCTTTGGTTCCCCACGCGGGCCTGAGCGTGTCTGACTTTAATCCACGCCTGCACTTCAACGCAGAAACCTGGCCGAAATGGATTTTGGTGATGCCCATCTGAGGATCTTGCTGCTCCCTCCTCAGCCCAGCTGGCGCCCCGCCGCCAAATTTTCCTCTTGTCCCCAAGTCATTCTTGTACACAGGCAGGTCTGAGCAATCAAGAAAAGTGACCGGAACTTGGTTCATGCTAGACGTGAACTCTCCCTTGAATCCGGTTGAGATCACGGTCCAGGGATTGCTGCTAAGAAACTTTGTTCTCTAAAATTACAGACTATCAGAAACTTTGCTATTTAATTTATATATTAGTAACAATAAAACATCCCTTTTTTTTTTTTTCCTGGAGGATCTAAGGCACTTTGTTACAGAGAAGCAGAAACAGCTCAGTTGCAAAGTTTCAGATAAACTGGAGCTCTCTGCATAGGGGTTGGACTAAGCAAGTACCTGTGCTGTGGCCTGTGTGGGGACCTATGTTCACATTTCCGCATTCGGCCAGGTCACAGCACAGGTACTTACACAATACAATCCCCACCCAGAGTCTGGAGCCCCCAGGGGTCCTTCCTAACCTCAGGAAGGAGTTGGGTTTTTCTGCATATAAGTGCCTGATAGAGCAAAAGGCAGAGGCAGGACTAATTCACTCTCTCTGAGCTGGTACATCTCCTGCTCTTGGAATTGGGAGCTCTTGGTTCTCCAGCCTTGGGACTCAGATTGGATTACACCACTGGCTTTCCTGGCTCTCCAGCTTGCAGAGGGCAGCTCCTCGTGGGCTTTGCCCTCTCTTTCCTAGAGTCTGAAATCGAGATGGTGGCCAAGCTCCCTGGGGTCCAGAATTTATTTATTGTAAGATCTCGGTCAGTTGCTGAAATTGCGGCGGGCGGCGCGGCCCTTTTGTTCCGGAGTTGGGAGCGCGTGGCTGCAGGAGCGGCACCGGAGGGGGAGGCCAGAACTGGGCAAGGTGCGAGCCGGTGACTGTATGTGGGCCGCTGGGTGCAGCTGGGGAGAGTTTGAGAAGGCCTGGCAGAGGACAGACCCATCCAAACACTCACCAAAGATCTTTTCCATCTGTTCTACGGGGTAGGTCAAACACCACTGGGTTTTCCAGGTGCTCCCCTTGGGAAGGATGTGCAAATCGATGCGTCCGGCGCTTGTGAGCACCGTTAAATCTTCCCCGGCCCTTCTCAAGAGAGGTCGCAGGCATTTCTTGGTCAAAGTGGGATGCCTTAGCCCGCCCGAACCTGGAAAGACCCCTGAGTAGCTCCAGGCGCTTTTTAGGCCCCTCAGGCGTGGGCAGTTTCCCCGGCTTCCCCAGTGCAGGCCAGACCCCCGGCGGGCGAGCCAAGGAACCTGCACTTTCGCCGGCGCTTGATACTCGGAAGGCTTAGCCAAGGTGGCTCAGCGCGCGCGCCAGCGACCCTGAAGAGCCGTCCTGAGAGCGCAGATCCTGGCGACGAAGACGGGCGTGAGCAGCCGAAGACAGTCCCCTGGAAAGTCGGGGCAGCTTGCGAATTCTTCGTTTCCCTCAGCCCACGGAAGCCAGAAAAGCACTACCAACCTTGATTAATGTGAAACAGCGCTCATACTCTCTCTTTTGGACCTCAGAGAGCTAAATGATCAATTGAACAACTCATTCTGTGCACGCTTGCTGAGATACTGAGACAGGGCGGAATTTTTTTGTTTGTTTTTTTAAGACAGAGTCTTACTCTGTCGCCCTGGATAGAGTGCAGTGCTGTCATCATAGCTCACTGCAACCTCAAACTGCTGGGCTCAAGCGATCCTCCTGCCTCAGCCTCCCAAGTAGCTGGGACTACAGACGTGCGCCGCCACCGTGCCCGGCTAATTTTTTTTCTATTTTCAGTAGAGACAGGATCTTGCTCTTGCTCAGGCAGGTCTCAGAACTCCTGAGCTCAACCGATCAGTCCGCCTCTGCCTCCCAGAGTGCTAGGATTACAGGCGTAAATCATTACGCCCAGCTGAGGGCAAATTCTTTAAGCCTAACAATCGCAAGCATATTTTATTCCTTTAGAGAGTGCATTTTTTTCTCTTGCAATTTTATTTGTATCAGAGTACAAAGAATCATGAAGAGGCCGAGGCGGGCGGATTGCTCGAGGTCAGGAGTTCGAAACTAGCCTGAGCAAGAGCGGAGACCCTGTCTCTACTAAAAATAGAAAGAAATTAATTGGCCAACTAATATATATAGAAAAAATTAGTCGGGCGTGGTGGCGCGTGCCTGTATTCCCAGCCACTGGGGAGGCTGAGGCAGTAGGATTGCTTGAGTCCAGGAGTTTGAGGTTGCTGTGAGCTAGGCTGATGCCATGGCACTCACTCTAGCCTGGGCAACAAAGTGAGACTATGTCTCAAAAAAAAAAAAAAAAAAAAAAAAGGATCAAGTACAAAATTCATCGAATATGTCCAACTCCTTACCTGGCTACTCTAAAATAGGTGTTTTATTTTTTATTTTTATTTATTTATTTTTTTATTTTTTGAGACAAAATGACACGACAGAAAATACCTAGCTTTTGCATCATATCTACCTGTGTTCCCAAGTGCAGGTCTTCTCAGACCTCAGTCTCTTCATGGATATAATGCAGATATCCACACTCACCTCACAGTTTTCTAAGAAATAAGAAGAGAGCCTGGCAGGTTGTAAGTGTTCAACATATGATAGTGCCACCCACTCTGGTCCAGGTGGTAAATTAAACCCCATGGGGCGTACTTTCCAAAACCAGGGTTTCCACTGAGCTTTTTTTTTTTTTTTTTTTTTTGCCAGCAGTATATATTTATTATTCATGAATGGTCAAAAGACTACAAGGCCCATAATTATGAGTATAACCACATATATGAAATATCACTTAGCGACACAGTGAAAAGGACAGTTATATATTTAAAAACACGTACACACACACCCTCTCTCAAGTGCTCACCATACACTGCTACAAAATCAGGAGGCATCAAGCTATACAAGTTCTAATATACATAACATGTTGAAATATCTCAAGCATAAAAACTGTGTGTTAAGTTGCAAAAATAAAGTTTCTGTCTTCATTTTGATCTGAGCTCAAGCAAAGCAAATAATGGACAGTGATTTTCATATTATTTCACATACTTTAAAACAATCAACATAAAAAGGTCAATAGTTTCAAAAACCCTGAAAATATGGAGGTTATGGGAATGAACAATGCATCTCATCCAAAAAAAAAAAATCTACAGCAGATGTGTTTCATCCTGGCTCTCAAATAGTTAAGAATCATAATTTACTATACTCAAAATGCAAGTGTAGCCAGAACAAACAAAATGATAAACAGAAAAACCATTACCGCAAACAAGGCATCATTGCCCTTTCATTTCTTTAGACAGTTTCACTAGTGCAAGAGTATCATTTACACATGGGTGCCTACCTAAACTCAAGTAGAAGTTGCACATTCCCCAGCTCTGAGAGCCAAGAGCGCGCTATTTGCTGCCCCCTTGTGGGAAAGTGGCTCCTTGCCTAGCAGGGTCGGAGGAATAAGTTCGAAGGCGGCGGGACCCTCCCTCTTCCACCCCAGCCAAGTCAACAGCGGGTGGCGGGAGCGGGGGCGCAGGGAGGGGTCTCGCCCGGGAACCCCGCTACTGTGCAAATGCAAGGGAGGCTGCGGCGCGAGCGGGAACCAGGGGCTGCGTCTGGCGCCTCGCAGTCCAGGGGGAAGCTGTGCGGAGAAGGCGGGTCACTCGGCACCCTAGTCGATTCGGACGCGGGTGCTTTGAGGAAGGCAGAGGATCAGAAAAAACCGCCCAGTAGGCAGAGGAGAAAGGCCGGGTTGCCTTTCGAGATTGAGAGGGTAAAGCGACAACAGTCCCCTTCTGGTCGGGAACTGGGGGTCAGCCCCTTTCAGACCACACCCGAGGCAAAAATGCACGCGAGTGGAAATCTTTCTGCCTGTAGACAAAAAGCCTAAAGGGACCCTCAGGTCAAAATCGGGCTGGAACTTCGCCCTTCTAAGACTTTATCCTTTTCTGTGTCTGGAGGGGAAAAGTGGGAAGTAGATCGGACCTAAAATCCCCACATTCATACCTAGTTTCTGCTTGCCTAGTGAATGCCCGTCTAAACCCTAATTCCTTCGCTTTTTATCCCAAAAGGCTTAGCGTCTAGGAAATAATACATTTTGCTCTATTTTGTGAAAAAGTCAAAATACACAAAAGTACAAGGAATCCGAAATCACCGTTTTCTTTGTTCTTTTTTTTAATTACACCACATCAACAGGGTTTTTTTTTTTTTGAATCACCGGTTTAGATATGCCTTTCCTCACCACCCCTAACAACATGAGGAAGAATCAAAGTGTCGTTTGCTAATCATCTGCCCAAACTCAAGGAATCAGCTGATCCAATTAAAAACAAAACAGCCAGGATGGGCCGGGGTGGCTCACACCTGTAATCCTAGCACTTTGAGTGAGCAAGGAGGGAGGATCGATTGAGGCCAGGAGTTTGAGGTTGCCTCGAGCTATGATAAGGCCACTGCACTCCAGCCTGGGTAACTGAGCAAGACCCTGTCTCAAAAATAAATAAATAAACAAAAAGTTTGAGACACAAAAGTCTTAGAAAAGTTTTCTAAGGAGACTGTTTTAAAGAACAATTTTAGGTTAACAGCAAAACTGAGCAGGAAAATAGTCATCATTTGGCATTGGAGGTGAGGGGTATATTGGTTCCAGGACCCACCCAGATGCTCAAGTTCCTTACATAAAATAACATAGTATTTGCATATAACCTATGCAGACCTTCCCATATGCTTTTTTTTTTTTTTTTTTTTGAGACAGAGTCTCACTTTGTTGCCCAGGCTAGAGTGAGTGCCATGGCGTCAGCCTAGCTCACAGCAACCTCAAACTCCTGGGCTCAAGCAATCCTGCTGCCTCAGCCTCCCGTGTAGCTGGGACTACAGGCATGCGCCACCATGCCCGGCTAATTTTTTTTTTTGTATATATATTTTTAGTTGGTCAATTAATTTCTTTCTATTTTTAGTAGAGACAGGGTCTCGCTCTTGCTCAGGCTGGTTTTGAACTCCTGACCTCGAGCAATCTGCCGGCCTTGGCCTCCCAGAGTGCTAGCATTACAGGCGTGAGCCACCACGCCCGGCCTTCCCATAAGCTTTAAATCATCTATAGAATGTTTATAATACCTAAGACAATGTAAATGATATGTGAGTAGTTGTTCTATTGTATCAGTTACTTTGGCTTTTCTGTTTGCTATTTTGAAGTCTGATTTATTTGTTACTAAAAAAAAAAAAAAAGCTTATTTTTGAGTGGACTCAGAACTAGAAGCTCTCAGAGAGGACAGCCTGTGTCTCTTGTCAATTTGTTTCTGGCATTTGTCTGTGGCCTCCTTCATTCTCTTGGCCAAAAGTTTATCATATTCTGTGGCCTCTTTCTTTTTTGTCTTGGTAAACTGTTTCTTAAGAGCAATACTCCAGCCGTTTGTGTTGCAGGATGTAGGGAGGAACAAGACTCTGAATCTTGGGTGGCTTTCATCGTAGATTTCTTACCTTTAAGGGCTTTCTTAAAACATTTTAGCAGACATTCTCTTCTTTAGAGATTAACAGTTTGTGTATTCTGCTAGTTCTTTTGGGCCCTACACGACAAGGCACCATAGTTTCCTTTTTTATTTTTTTTGCTTTGAGGATTACATACAACTCTTTTTTTAATTACAGCATAACGCACCATAGTCTCAGTCCATAAATATTCTTTTCTTCTTCTTTTTAAAATAATAACCAATTTGAGAACACTCAGATTCACATCCACAATGCAACCCTGAGCAGACTTGAGTTTTCTTTTTCCAGTTCTCCTTGGTCTATAACAGGAAATCCCTTACTCAGTAGCAGGCAAATATGGACAGGGGTCAAAGACACCCTGCTTCGATGGGGAAACCATCCTTCCCACCTCTGATTCCAACCACATAACCCTTCCATTCTTCACCCGGAGCTTCAGCATCAACTTCTATGGCTTCTCATTAAAAGCATAAGTCTATGTTTCTCATCCACTTCAGTGAGTTTCTAGCAGTAAGTGGCTTGGAAAGAGAGATTCGACTTCATCTTTTTTTTTTTTTTTTTTTTGAGACAGAGTCTCACTTTGTTGCCCAGACTAGAGTGAGTGCCGTGGCGTCAGCCTAGCTCACAGCAACCTCAAACTCCTGGGCTCAAGCAATCCTGCCTCAGCCTCCCAAGTAACTGGGACTACAGGCATGTGACACCATGCCCGGCTAATTTTTTGTATATATATATTAGTTGGCCAATTAATTTCTTTCTATTTGTAGTAGAGACGGGGTCTCGCTCTTGCTCAGGCTGGTTTTGAACTCCTGACCTCGAGCGATCTGTCCGTCTCAAGGCCTCCCAGAGTGCTAGGATTACAGGGGTGAGCCACCTCACCCGGCCTCAACTTCATCTTGAAGCAGCTGATTGCCATGAAAAATGTATCTTTAAAAGTTTGTATTATTTTGTATTGCTGTATTGTTATTTTTACTTATTTTTTCCATCGGTGGTAGGTTGAATCCAGGTATGTGAAACCAGGCATAAGGAGGGCTAACTGTGTAGAAATTTCTCATTTACTCCCTATCCCTTCCCAAACATACACTCACAGCCTGCCCCACCATCAGTATCCCTCACCAGAGATCCCTTACCAGTGGTACATTTGTTACAATGGATGAACCTACATTAACACATCATTATCACTGAAAATCCCTAGTTTATATTAGGGTTTATATTTGGGTTCACTCTCTGTGTTAGGAAGTATTCCCTCCCCACTCTAGGCTGATGGATGCAGAAGTGGGAGGAGCACTGGAGCCCCGAGTTTGAGGTTGCAGTGAGCTTTGTTGTTGCCTCTGCACTCTAACTCTAACCCTAGTTCTTGCAACAGAGTGAGACCTTGTCTCAAAAAAACAAACAAAAAGGTATTCCCTCTTCTTCTGTTTTCTGTAAGAGATTCTGCAAAGTACAGACCAATATCTCTTATGAACATAGATGCAAATATCCTCAACAAAATATCAGCGAATTGAATCCAACACAATTCCTCTCTAAAGATTGTTAATACTATCCATTTCAGATTAAAGATTAGAGAATAGAGATTAAATACTTAACACTTATTTTTATGTTTTTATATATTTCCTAGGTATTCCAACAGTTTTTTATTCATATTTCTCCAGAGATGCTAGCATTAAGAGTTAACACAGGCCGGGCGCGGTGGCTCACGCCTGTAATCCTAGCACTCTGGGAGGCTGAGATGGGCGGATTGCTCAAGGTCAGGAGTTTGAAGAGTTAATACGGTAAATTGGATGTAGGTTAATCCATTCAACCCTGGAAGGAGGAGGTCTTGTACTTTAAAAAAAAAAAAAAAAAAGTCCATGGTACTGACTACATTGCCTAGATTATAATAGGTGTCCACTCTATCTGACAGATAATTGAACTGAGATTTGTTTCGACAATTGGAAAATCCTAATTAACAAGACACTCTCAGCTGGCTTGCAGCCGTGGAGTAGTATGTCCAGCCACAGAGCTAGGCTGCAATCATGGAAGTGTATCAGGCATTTATTCAATTTATTTCCTTAGCTCTAAAATCATAGCAGACATTCAGGTCACAGTGTGTGATGTGTTGAACAGTTGAACAATGTCTCTCAAGCCAGTGGTTTCTTTTTTTTTTTTAACTCACAAGATCATAGCTCACTGTACCCTTGAACTCCTTGGCTCAAGTGATCCTCCTGCCTTAACTACCCCAGTAGCTGGGAATACAGGCACACCGCTACGCCCAGTGAATTTTTTTTCATTTCTTAAGAGATGGGGTCTTGCTAAGTTGCCCAGGCTGGTCTCCAACTCATGGCCTTAATTTAGGATCCTCTTGCCTTGGCCTCCCAAAGTGCTAGGATTACAGGCATGAGCCACCGCACCTGGCCTCGAGTCAGTGATTTTTAAACTGTGGATCATTAAGTAAATTTTGTGGATTACGATCATTTAAAAAAACTGCATTAGGCTTAAATATATTAAAAAGCTGCTAACGTAGCAAGTGTAAATGTTTTGTCAACCTTTTGTTTCAAGTTTGCTGTGCGTGAAATTGGGTCATATTGTAAAAGTGACTTGCATTGGAGTCACAGTTAAAAACGTTTCTGTGGCACTGAGATGCGGGCACCTTACGTGGGTGTCTGGTAGGGCGAAGCGCAAAGCGGGACTTGGGAGAAATCGCACGCCGGAAAAGCAGCATGAAGTCTGGCGCGTTGATCAGTTTAAGGCGCACGCCCGTGATGAAGAGGGCGGGTCGGCGAAACCGGGAAGGTCCTGCCCGCGACGCTCAGGCCCAAAGTCTGTGCGGCGGGAGCAGGGGCGGGGCGAGCCTCGTGCGGGCGCCTTAAGTAGCGGCTGCGAGGCTGCCCCGGCACAGTAGTCCTGCGGCCGCGCGCGAGGCTGCCGGGGAGCGGATTGGAACGACGGCGGACGCACCTGTTCTTAGAACCATGTCTGGGCAAAAAACAGGAACCAACGCCTCCAGTTGGGTCGTTGCTTCCCGGCGAAGCTCCACGGCGTCGCGCGCTCCGGAGAGGAGGCTAGCGGAGGAAGCGCAGCCTACAGGTCCCGGGGCAAGTAGGGGCGGCGGCGGCGGCGGCAGGAGGGACACCGGTCTCCAGGATCCACCCCTTTGTTTTGGGTTAGAGAACGACTTCGTCGGTCTGGTGATCGGTGAGCAAACGAAGGGATGCGGTGGGCAGGGGCGGGGAAGGACCCTGGGTGGGGTCGGTGGCGGAGCCCGAGCAAGGGCGCTCCCTTCCCATTCGCCTCCAATCCGTTGATTCCAGGTCTACCCGAGCTATTTCTAAGACCTTCCGGTGCTAGAATAGTGCCATTTAATTCCTCTGTTATGCAGACAATGTTTTGGGGAGATTTGTAGAACATTTATTAAATCTGAAGGATGAAGAGGAAGGCTTAAAAGATCAGGGCTGACCGGGCGCGGTGGCTCACGCCTGTAATCCTAGCACTCCGGGAGGCAGAGGCGGGTAGATCCTTTGAGCTCAGGAGTTCGAGTCCAGCCTGAGCAAGGACGAGACCCTGTCTCTAATAAAAAATAGAAATTGGCTGGGCAATTAAAAATATATCTAGAAAAAATTTAGCCAGGCATGGTGGCACATGCCTGTAGTCCCAGCTATTCGGGAGGCTGAGGCAGGAGGATGGCTTGAGCCCAGGAGTTTGAGGTTGCTGTGAACTAGGCTGACACCAGGGCACTCTAGCCTGGGCAACAGAGACTGTCTCAAAAAAAAATTTTTTTTAACCTCTTGTTAAGCATACATTACAGTATTAATAATCACAGTGTTGTACCCCACATCTCTAGAACTTGTACAATTAAAACTCTATTCAATAACTCCCCGTTTCCCACTGCCTCTATTCCAGGAAACCATTTGTTTCTTACCTTGCCCATATAAGTAGAATCATGTAGTAATTGTTTTGTGATTGGCTTACTTCACTTAACATAATGTCCTCCAGGTTAAGCCATTTATTTTATTTATTTATTTATTTTGAGACAGAGTCTCACTTTGTTGCCCAGACTAGAGTGCCGTGGCTGTCAGCCTAGCTCACAGCAACCTCAAACTCCTGGTCTCAAGCAATCCTACTGCCTCAGCCTCCCAAGTAGCTGGGACTACAGACATGTGCCACCATGCCCTGCTAATTTTTCCTGTATATTAGTTGGCCAATTAATTTCTTTCTATTTATAGTAGAGATGGGGTCTTGCTCTTGCTCAGGCTGGTTTTGAACTCCTGACCTTGAGCAATCCACCCTCCTTGGCCTCCCAGAATGCTAGGATTATAGCCGTGAGCCACCACGCCTGGCCCGGCTTAATCCATTTTATAGCAAGGGATAGGATTTTCTTTAAGGCTCAATGATGTTCATTGTTATCTATATACCTGACTATCCATTTATCAGATGATGGACACATGGGTTACTTATACCTTTAGACTATTGAATAGTGCTGCTGTGACCATGGAAGTGCATATATCTATTTGTGTTCTTTTGCATATACACCCTGAAGTGGGACTGCCAGATCATCTGGTAGTTCAATTTTTAATTTTTCTGAGGAAACTTCATACTGTTTTCCATAATGGCAGTACCATTTTACAGTCTCACCAACAGTGCACAAGAGTTCTATTTTCTTCTCATCCTCACCAACACTAGTTATTTTTTGGTTTTGATAATGGCCATCCTAACAAGTGTGAGGTGGTATCTCCTTGTGATTTTGATTTGCATTTACCTCATTGGTGATATTGAACACCTTATACCTGTTGGACATTTGTATGTAATTGGAATAATTTCTATTCAAGTCCTTTGCAATGTGCAAAAATGTTTCCCATTTCTTCATATCCTCTCCAGCACTTTTGATCCAATTTTTGTGTGAACTGATACAGAATCCTTTACCTGCAGTTCTCTCTGCAAAAGGAGCCTCCTAATACCACCAAAATTTGGAATAGAAATCTCTTCCCTCTTTCCAAACAAAAAATGATTATTGGATCCCAGGAGCCCTTGAATGATTTGGGGGAGGGACTAGAGAAGGTTCTTTGAGGAACTAGGTAAATCCCCTGTTAACTGATTCCAACTTGCAATCATACATTCCCTTATTTTTAAAAACAGGTCGTGGTGGGTCAAATATAAAAGATATCCAGAGAACAACAAATACCAAGATACAGGTAAGTCATTGTGTTCTTAAAAGAACATAGTTCATTCCTAAGGAAGGACCTACTCTAATTTCTGCTCAGTTATTAATATCCTGTGGTAAATTAAATAAGCTGCCAAACCTCTTCAAGGTGCTATTCCAAAAACCCACCTGAGCTGTAGTGGTTCCAGGTGAAGCTTTTGTGACTCTTGGATGTAAAAATCTTTGCAATCTCCAAGTAACAATGAGCCTGGCCCAGAACAGTCTTTTTGAAACACAAATTATGGGCTGGGCATGGTGGCTCATGCCTGTAATCCTAGCACTGTGGGAGGCCAAGGTAGGCTGATTGCTCAAGGTCAGGAGTTGGAAACCAGCCTGAGCAAGAGCAAGACCCCATCTCTACTATAAATAGAAAGAGATTAATTGGCCAACTAATATATATAGAAAAAATTAGCCGGGCATGGTGGCCCATGCCTGTAGTCCCAGCTACCCGGGAGGCTGAGGCAGGAAGATTGCTTGAGCCTAGGAGTCTGAGGTTGCTGTGAGCTAGGCTGATGCCATGGCACTCACTATAGCCTGGGCAGCAAAATGAGACTTTGTCTCAAAAAAAAAAAAAAAAAGAGTTTCTAGTAGATATGGGTCTCTCTCTTGCTCAGGCTGATTTCGAACTCCTGACCTTGAGCGATCCTCCTGCCTCGGCCTCCCAGAGTGCTTGGGTTACAGGCCTAGCTGTCAGTTTTTTAATTTACAGATCGTCCTGCTCCTCCCGATCAAAACAGGAGATCAATACCAGAGTGGAGATGAGTAGCATCTCCATCAGATTAGAAATTTAGACATTGGTTGATAACAAAACTAACTTAAGTCTCACATTTTCCCCCTTGTATCTAGATAATAAAAGGATATCCAGTATCATTAGTGAAAATATTTGGCACGACGGCGATGCAAACAAAAGCAAAAGCAGTGATAGATAATTTTGTTAAGAAACAAGAAGAAAATTATTATTCAGAACGCAAAGTTGGTAAGTAATGTTTGCCTAATGAAGTTCTTCAAAATTTTTAAATTTCCTTCAGTATCATAAGCCATTACACCTGATTTCCTTGCATTGTAGAAAGCATTAGATTGCCATAAATCTAGTCTTGGAAATCTTTTCTATGAATTCTATGAGAGAAAAAGAATACTTTTTCTCTCAAATTAAAACTACTTGGCCGGGCGCGGTGGCTCAAGCCTGTAATCCTAGCTCTCTGGGAGGCCGAGGTGGGCGGATCGTTTGAGCCTCAGGAGTTCGAGACCAGCCTGAGCAAGAGTGAGACCCCATCTCTACTATAAATAGAAAGAAATACTAATATATATAGAAAAAATTAGCTGGGCATGGTGGCACATGCCTGTAGTCCCAGCTACTTGGGAGGCTGAGGCAGCAGGATTGCTTGAGCCCAGGAGTTTGAGGTTGCTGTGAGCTAGGCTGACGCCACGGCACTCACTCTAGCCTGGGCAATAAAGTGAGACTCTGTCTCAAAAAAAAAAAAAATTAAAACTACTTAATCACTGGTTAAGCTTAGCAGTTTTACTTTTAGCCACAGGTGAGTAAAAATGAAATAACTTTTTAATGTGTACCCATGGTAATATTAATGGTAAATATTGGTCCTGGGCTCCTGACTCATCCCCCGATCCATGACTGACTTTGAAAACTGCTTAGGTGTCTGGTATTTTAAAAATCTCAGATATATCTAGAAGAGAAAAGGCATTGAAACATATCTAGAAGCAACATGGAAGTAGACCAGAAAGATGGGTTCAGATGGCAGCATTGCCCTATAGTGTTTCTTAGGGAAAAATCTCTAAGACCCCATTTCTTGATCTGTTAACCTGAGGTAATATCTGCATCACAGGACTATTATAAGAATTAACTAATGTGTATGACAGTATTTTAGCACACACTAGACTCATGCCATTTTCCTTCCCCTCTCCAATAAATTAAATTTTTCATATGTTAAATATTGTACTATAGCATACTACACTTTAAAAAAATACTTTTTAAAAAAATTCAGATTATGGGGGTACAGACATTTTGGTTACATGTAATGCGTTTGCCTCACCCAAGCCACCTGACTGGCACCCAGTGTGTATTAATTACTGCCATGTGAGCGCTTTAGTGTTGGTCAGTTAGTGGCAATTTGATGGCAAGTACATGTGGTGCATGTTTTTCCATCTTTGTGGTACTTCACTTCAAAAGATGGGCTCAAGCTCTATCCAGGATAATACAAGAGGTGCTAGATTCCCATTGTTTTTTATGGTTGAGTAGTAGTCCATTGTATATATATACCACATTTTATTAATCTACTCATGTATTGATGGGCACCTGGGTTTGGAAACCCCCAATTTGGTATTTTAAGTATTATCATCTGGTTACTAGGAAACAATAGAAAACTAATCCAGTAAAATACTCTCAACAGATATTGTTGCCTTCCAACCTTCTGTTGGAAGAGGTCGAGGCACAGATGACAATGTTGCTGCAGAAGATCGGCCTTTGATAGATTGGGATCAAATTAGAGAGGAAGGTTTGAAATGGGAAAAAAAAAAGTGGGCAGGTCAGTGCTGCATCCTAATATTTACATGTATTATTTCTTAGAACTGCAGTTTTGTTTTGTTTTTGGTTTTGGATTTTTCTTTTTCATCCTATCTAGACCAGCTAGAAACTGCAGTTTTTATCCTCTGTAAAAGATCTGTGCCTTATTTTTAGTAATGAAATAATATATGAAAAATAGTAATTTAAAATGATGTGATTCCCTACTTCATGAGTTACCTGCCGTGATTTATGCTGTAAGTGGAAGATTAACTATGTTTATTTATGCTTATTTGAGGTAAATCACTGCAAAAGGTTGATAGAAGGTTAATAAATAAAAAAATCAGGCCCAAGGCCGGGCGCGGTGGCTCACGCCTGTAATCCTAGCTCTCTGGGAGGCCGAGGTGGGCGGATCATTTGAGCTCAGGAGTTCGAGACCAGCCTGAGCAAGAGCGAGACCCCATCTCTACTATAAATAGAAAGAAATTAATTGGCCAACTAATATATATAGAAAAAATTAGCCGGGCATGGTGGCACATGCCTGTAGTCCCAGCTACTCGGGGAGGCTGAGGCAGCAGGATTGCTTGAGCCCAGGAGTTTGAGGTTGCTGTGAGCTAGGCTGACGCCATGGCACTCACTCTAGCCTGGGCAATAAAGTGAGACTCTGTCTCAAAAAAAAAAAAAAAAAAATCAGGCCCAAGGGAAAAATCTAAAGGAAATAAACATAAATTATTAAATCACAAGAAGCATAACTGTTCTTGAGACAGGGCTCTTGTTTGAATTTCATTTATTTTTAAAATTTTCAAGCTTTTTTTTTCTCTTTAAGTTTTTTGTTAGACTTAGCATCAGAATGTTTATTTGTATTTTAAATGA
The DNA here is from genome assembly GCA_008750895.1 of Mirza zaza. Taxonomy (NCBI): domain Eukaryota; kingdom Metazoa; phylum Chordata; class Mammalia; order Primates; family Cheirogaleidae; genus Mirza; species Mirza zaza. The sequence goes on along the minus strand of VSMD01062831.1, from coordinate 33,195 downwards.
AATTTCTCACTTAGAACATTATACATGGGGGATGATGTTTCAAGGTAAATTCAAGCACTAACCTTGGCTATCAGAATGGGGCAGGAATACAACATTTTTTATTTAAAATTAAAAAGCCAATGCACTATTGTGAGCAAAATATTAACAGTGATTAAGGCCACTGGGTTGGTTAATATCTCTGCATGTTAAGTTTCCAGTGCTGCCTTGACAATCTATGTGTTGGAGGTTTGGGATGGAGGACCAGGGAAAGGATTTGAAGTTTAGAACAGCTACCATAGACATTTAAAAAATGTAGCGTCCAGTCAGGTGTGGTGGCTCACGCCTGTATTCCTAGCACTCTGGGAGACCAAGGCGGGAGGATTGCTCAAGGTCAGGAGTTCAGAACCAGCCTGAGCAAGACCAAGACCCCCTCTCTACTAAAAGTAGAAAGAAATTAATTGGCCAACTAATATATATATAGAAAAAATTAGCTGGGCATGGTGGGGCACGTCTGTAGTCCCAGCTACTTGGGAGGCTGAGGCAGTCGGATCGCTTGAACCGAGGAGTTTGAGGTTGCCGTGAGCTAGGGCTGACGCCACGGCACTCTAGCCTGGGCAACAGAGTAAGACTCTATCTTAAAAAAAAAACAAAAGAAATGTAACTTCAAAGAGTAGACCAAAAATATAAATTTAACTCCTAAAAAGTAATGGGATGGGTATTCAACTCCCTACTGCTAAATTTGACTGGCTAAAAAATATAAAGAAAAGTGATGGGGTGGACTCTGAAATAAAAGATAAAATCATGTACTATGATTTATAGCAGGTTCATCAGTTATGGTGCTTTTATGTCTTTTAAGGCATGTTTTCTTTTACTTAAATATTAAGAGATCCCTCTCTTGGGTGTAAAATGTAATTGAAACACAAACCAAAAGGGGAGATCTTTCAGATTGGCACAAAGCCTGGCTGGCAAAGAATAAAATTGTCTAAAGCTGTGTATTCATGGTAAACATATATTTTAGTGTGATTTCTATAGCTTTGACTGTAAGTGTTAATGAAATGTAAATGTAGATACTCATTATCAAAAAATGGATTCTGTGTTGGTCCCAGACTTACCTCCCATTGAGAAAAACTTTTACAAAGAGTCAACAACAACAAGTTCAATGACACAGGTGGAAGTAGACAATTGGAGGTGAGTAGCTTTATTACCTTGCTGAATTGAGTTTTTGTATAGTTATTAGTATTAGTATTTTAGGCAAAGATGTAAAGTGGTTGCATTTAGAGAGCGCACCTTCCATATTCAAACAAAAAAATGTTTGCATCCTACGTGATACATATAGAGCATTGCTATCGAGTAAAATTTTTTGCCATGATGAAAAATGATCTATATTTGTGTCTAATGGAGTAGCCATATGCAGCTATTGAGCACTTGAAAATATGGCTATTATAGCTGAGCAACTGAATATGTATTTCTAAATGTAGCCACATGTGGCTAGTGCCTGCTGTATTGGACAGTAGTTTTAGAGAATTGCTTCTCTAACTAACATATGAGAAATGAAAAAGAAATTGATCTGTTATCTGTATTAGAGTAATTTCTGACACTCCTCTATCCTTGTTATCTGCAATTGGAATGTTTTACTTGGAGGTCTATCCAAGATCCATTCAACTTTTCCTCTTTTTTTTCCTGAGACAGAGTCTCAGTTCTGTCACCATGACTAGAGTGCCTGAAATTGGAACATTTTAATGGCAACTGTTTTTACTATTAAAGTCTGATAGAAAACTAAGATTGTGCAGAATAGCAGAAAGGGGGTTAAGATGAGGCTCAGACTCTGGGCAACTAACTAATTGTATGATCATTTGTCAAATGAGAATAATTCCTGCTTCACAGGATTGTGGATTCATGAAAGAAATGTGTAGGAAATTATATAGGCTCTCAAGTGTTTGCCAAATCTGGTTTTGAATTAAGCTTATTTTCAGGCTTTACTCTTTGTAATTTTTCATCCATGAGACAGTCATTGGCCCATTGATGCATATATTCAGATTTTTCTTCCTTCTCCCTGCAGTTGTTCTCAGTACATTTTGCCATAACTACCTTACAGTTAGGGTTTTATCAGTTAACAGCAGAATTTCCAGATAGGACCTGAACTGATTTGGGAAAATATTCTTGGAGTGAAGTGACCAAAGCCACTAATCTTTGTTTTATTTTTTCTTTAAAGAAAGGAAAATTTTAATATAATGTGTGATGACTTGAAAGATGGTGAAAAACGTCCAATCCCTAATCCCACGTGTACCTTTGCTGATGCCTTTCAATGTTACCCTGAAATTTTAGAAACGATTAAAAAGGCAGGTTTTCAAAAGCCAACACCTATTCAGGTATGCTTTCCATAATTCTAATTTTTCAGCGAATGTTGTTTTCCCCCAAAACAGTGTTATCTTATTAGTTAAATTACCAGGGAGAAACTCTTAGTAGAGCATACTCCCAGCACCTCCCATTGAGCACTCAAGAAATCTTTGTTGAAAGATTGGAGCGGGGAGAGGAGAAACTGTTGGCAAAAAGATAATTTTTGTTTTAATGTTTATAATTCTGTTTCAGTCACAATCGTGGCCAATAGTTCTACAAGGAATAGACCTTATAGGAATAGCCCAAACAGGAACAGGAAAGACATTGTCCTATTTAATGCCTGGATTTATTCATCTAGACGGTCAACCAAAGTAAGAATTCCTATGGCTGGGTTCTCCTTATGGGGATTTAACAGATAGGGACACCAAAAGTGTCTCTATTAAAGTTTCTTTTATCTATTGCATTGTTCAAAAGGTAATGCCTAGCTTCTGAGAGGATGTAAGGAAGTAGATAGTTGCACTGTACTGCTGAAAGTATAAATTGGCAAAACATTTTTAGGAGGTAATAGGTAATATCTACTTTTATTTTTTTTTTAGAAAAAATATTTTTTAAAATCTTCCTTTTTTTTTTTCCCTTTGGGATAGTGACACTTCTAGTAATATCTACTTAAAAGGCTTAATAGTGACAACATTTGAAACAAACTGCTTTAAATTATGTGCCTTGTTTGGTAAGAAAATGCTTGGCATTTTAAATGTTAGTGAAAAGACTATGGTAAATGACATGGTATTGGGAAATAGGGTTTTTGTGTGTGGGTTTTTTTATTTCTCATTTTTGGTAAATGTGTATTGATTTTTGTAATCAGAAAAAGTTTATAAAAACTTATCACTAAACTAAATAAAATCTTAACTCTTTGAAAATGTTCTTACAGGGAAATATTTTGGCATTTCTACATAGTATCAGCTATTTTTGTTAGGTGTGTGGATGATGATTATTAGTAAACTACAGTCTGTAGTATACTGTGGGAACATTTAATCATACACCTTCTCAGAAAAGGCATAAATATGTCTGACTATGTCTGGTGTCAATACTCCTTGCTATAAATCTTGAAAGCACTGAATTAATGTACCATGCATCTGTGATAGGTAATCTATCTAATGTTAATCTGTTTTCTCTCCAAAGAGTTAGAGGAAAAAGAGGAAGACCCGGTATGTTAGTTCTCACGCCCACTCGTGAATTAGCTATTCAAGTGGAATTTGAATGTTCTAAATATTCATATAAAGGACTTAAGAGGTAAGTCCCTTGTTATCTTTTCCCATTATTTTTCGCCCATTTAGAGGGATAGGAATTAGCCCCCGATTTAATTACAGCCTGGACAGTAGGGACAAGTAATGGTACAGGCATGGCTCTTTAGGACACACCACTGTAAATTGGGTGTGCATAGTTCTTACAAAGGGGCAGATTCCAGTAAAGGTATGATACTCTTTGATTTTTATATGTCTTATTTTTTCTTATCTTAATTGTATACCCAAAATGCCTATGTAGGTTGGGATTTTGAGTTGTGATGAGATATTCTTTGCCTGAACATAAACTTCTGGATTTTTTTTTTTAAGTGTTTGTATATATGGCGGTGGAAATAGAGACCAACAAATAGAAGATCTTAGAAAAGGTGTGGATATCGTCATTGCAACACCTGGAAGGTTGAATGATCTGCAAATGAATAACTTTGTCAACTTGAAAAGCGTAACTTACTTGGTAATCATGGAGGGAGGAGTGCTTTGGGATGCTAGGAAGAAGAGGAACTGACCTTATTTTTTTTGAGACAGGGTCTTGCTCTGTTGCCTGAGATGGAGTGTAGTGGAACAATCACAGCTCACTGTGGCCTCAAACTCCTGGGCTCAGGTGATCCTGCCTCAGCCTCCCAAGTAGCTGGGACTACATGTTCATGCCACCATACCTGGCTCATGAACTTTTTTTTTTTTTTTTTTTTGAGACAGAGTCTCTTTGTTGCCCCAGGCTAGAGTGAGTGCCATGGCGTCAGCCTAGCTCACAGCAACCTCAAACTCCTGGGCTCAAGCGATCCTACTGCCTCAGCCTCCCAAGTAGCTGGAACTACAGGCATGCACCACCATGCCCGGCTAATTTTTTCTAAATATATTAGTTGGCCAATTAATTTCTTTCTATTTATAGTAGAGACGGGTCTCACTCTTTGCTCAGGCTGGTTTCAAACTCTTGACCTCGAGCAATCCACCCGCCTCAGCCTCCCAGAGTGCTAGGATTACAGGCATGAGCCACCGCGCCCGGCCATGAACTTTTATTAAAATATATTTTTTGAATGGTGTACAATTTATTTCATAATGGTTTTAGGTTCTAGGAAGATTCCTAATTCCCTTTGGCATGTTAAAATAAAGATATTTAAGACAATTAAATTATATATGTGTTTATTTTATCCATCTGTGAAAATGCAGATAAGTACAAAAAATTAATCTACTTGGATATTTTAAAGGCAAGCATAGAATGAAATTTATTGAGGAGGGGCAAAATAGATTTACAGAGTAAGTGCAAGATATGTTTGCCACAGAATGTCGAACGAATCCCTCTGTTGTAACAAAAGAGGCCAACTTGGATATTTTAGACATAAATATTTTTCACTAAATAGATTTAGAACCAATTGGAAAGTCAAGTAAAATCAGTCCACAATACTTGTAACTACAGATGGCTTAGTTATTTTGACAACTGTGGAGAAATTAAAATGATAAAGTGGGTAATAAGGGAAATGAGAATGCTAAGTGTTCTATTCCTAAACAAAGCATACATTCTGGCTGCCTCCAATATCTAATCTAGCCACATTCTTCGTTGTTAATGTAGGTTTTGGATGAAGCAGACAAAATGCTTGATATGGGATTTGAACCCCAGATTATGAAGATTTTGTTAGATGTGCGCCCAGATAGGCAGACTATTATGACAAGGTAGGTATATGCCTAATTACTTTGTAAAACAGAAATTAGTGGATCGAATCCCATTCAGTTTGGTTGATTTCCAAACAATGTTGTAGGGCATTAATTGAAAGTATTTTTTGAGATCTTTAGGTCAAATATTTCATCACTTAGTTTAGCAACTAAGCATAACTGTAACAGACTACTGCATTCATGACTTGGGTTTCCTAACATTTATAGATGGAGATTTCTATTAAAAAACATTTACTTATTCAAAGGTCTCACACTGAAATAAAGGATCATTTACCTGTCCTTAGAAATAGACATTTGATTAATGAATACTTTCTCCCAAGACAAAACTGAGAAAGTAATGTTTGTTTGAATCCAGAGTGATCTGTAAAGACTAACTTTTCCTGGTCTTATATCCTTTGTCAATAATAGTATACAATGGAGGAAATATACTAAGTCTCCCCTACCTGTTTGTTATAAATCTTCCCATTTCAAGAAAAGCAAAGTTGGATTTCATTATAATTACTATGAAGGCATAAAGTGGTAACTTTCATATATTTTATAAATGGTTGCAGAAACATTAAAATTTGTATAAGCTTTGATCAGGTTATTTAAAGAGATTTATTTGGCACAAGCACTTGGTTTTGCCTAGTAACACTCGAAAAAAACTTTTTTGGGGGATTTTTTTGTCTTTTTGTGTGTGTGTGTGTATTTTTTTTTTTTTCATTTTCACCTCATGGGCTCTCATGCAAGATTTTTTGTCTTTTATAAGGGCCAAGAGAACTAAACTAACAGTAATTCCCTTTACCTTTTTCTAGGCTAGAATTTTGTTGAAGGGATATAGGTCTTCACCTTTGGTTTATAAAAACCTATTAAACCTATTAAGTTTTTTTATCTAGTAGCTTTACTATTGAGCGATTTTTAGGGAATCTTAACTGTTGAATCTGCCTTATTGAAAAGACAAAGTACCTAAATTTGTCTTTTGTGAATAACTTGATTCATGGCATACTCAAGGAAACATAGTAATGTTAATTTACAATAAATCTTTAATGTTTGTGTATCTTGTATTTCCAGTGCAACTTGGCCATGTGCTGTTAGGCGACTCGCACAGTCTTATTTGAAAACACCAATGATTGTCTATGTTGGAACGTTGGACCTTGTGGTAAGCTTTGCTTTTTATTACTGTTTTATGCATTTCTTATAGAAATTTTAAATATGGGTAATTTTGGCACAGCATCTGCCCAATTTTAGCAAATCCCAGGTGCATATAACTATATCCATAAATATTTCTGTATGTCTAAGATTAATTTTAACATAACTGTAGTACCAATTTCTCAAATTTAAAATTTCAATGACCTGTTAAACTTGGTAGAATCAGGGTCTAAACACTCATCTCTATGTGCCTAAATGTGAGCCTGTTCCATTTTTATGAAATTGATTGTTGGGTTTATATATTGTTAGTTGGACCTCTCCATTATAAAGTTCTCTGTTGGCTTTTTTTCTTATTTTAAGTTAGAGACGGGGGTCTCTATGTTGCCCAAGCTAAAGAGCAGTGGCTATTCACAGGCAATCTTGGTGTAATATAGCTTTGAACTCCTGGCCTCAGGTGATCTTCCTGCCTCAGCCTCCCCAGTAGCTGGGATTACAGTCAGGTACCACTGTGCCCTCTGTTGACCTTTTACTTAATCATTAATAAGTGAAATTGGGTCATCACCTATTTCATTAGAGATTATAAATGCTAATCAAATAAAACTTATTGTATAAAATGATATCTCTTCGCAGGCCAAAGAATGGTGCCAGTAGTGTTGAGATTTTGTATTGGCAGAATACTCAGATTCTTGTGTAAGGGCAAAACCCAAAATTCAGGATGATAGACTTTGTTAGCTTGGTTTACCTCATGGATATGTTCTTTTCCTACAATGGCAACCAATCACTTTCAGCACACTCTGCCAAACATTCAAGTATTCCCAACTTATAGGTGAATAAATGATGAAAGTGAAAGGATAAGCTAAACATCTTGAGTAGCAGCACAGGTAATTTTACTAGGACTGCTGCCTTTATCTTAGTAGATTATCAAAACATTAACCAATGATAGAAATAAGATGGATTTTTGAGCTTTTATGGGGTCTCCCCCTCAATGTTGATGTACTGTGTTCTTTTCAATCCTTTAGGCTGTGAGCACAGTAGAACAAAGTGTAATTGTCACAACAGAAGAAGAAAAACGAGGTCACATCCAAACATTTCTAGAACATTTGTCGCCCAATGATAAAGTCATTGTCTTTGTTTGCCGAAAAGCCGTGTAAGTATTTTTTCTTGCACTTGCATTATAATTAGTCAAACGGATTAGGATTATTTCCACTTATATACATAAAAATGGGAGGGGTAGGTGCTACATTATTATGTTATTACAGACTTTTGGTAATAGAAGTAAAAGCAGTGAATTGATGGTGGTAATAGACTGAGCACTTAGGAATGTTGACTTTATCTTTTCCTTCAGTGCAGATCATTTATCAAGTGACCTGATTCTCCGACATATATCAGTGGAATCATTACATGGCAACAGAGAACAGGGGGACAGAGAAAAGGCTTTAAGAGATTTCAAAACAGGTACTTTTATATAATTAGTATTTTTGCAGTTTAAAGTCCAATGCCTGGGCTTGGCAGAATGATAACATCTTTTCATGGAACCCATTTCTAAAGTCTGTTCTCAGCTTCTATATTACAGAACTATACTTGTTTAGAGCTCTAAATATAAACCCACCTCCAAGAACTATCCGAGCTAAACTCTAAAAAGACTGTTTTTAAACCTGGATAACAAGATACTAATTTGCAAAGGGAGATACATCTTAATTTACCTGAAAAGCATGTATCTTTCTGGCATGGTTCAGAGGATTCAGGGACAGTTTGCTGAACCATGGTATTTGTGTATTGTAATTTGCCAGCAGTTGAAGAAAAATGGCTTTTTGATATTCACTAAGTGAGCATTATTAATGTAATAATTATTGCAGTTAAATAAGGGCAAATACACATTTCATTTTATGTCTTGGGTTGATTTATGCCAGAATCATTCAATATTTATTTGGCTTGACTCTTTAGGAAAAGTTAGAATACTAATTGCCACAGACTTAGCGTCCCGAGGTCTGGACGTTCATGACATTACTCACGTATACAACTACGACTTCCCAAGGAACATCGAAGAATATGTCCACAGAATAGGACGGACTGGAAGAGCAGGGTAAGGAAGCATAGCCCACCCCGAAAAGGCCAATTCTGTATTCTCATTGCTCCCCTCAAACAGGGGAGTCTTGTTGCCAGTAAACCACTCTTTGGTCTCTTGCCTATAAGTTTCTGCTCCTCCCCAGAATCTGTCTGGCTACTTTACTTTATCTCTGTCCGTTTGGCCTGTTACAGATTCAACCAGATCCCTCATGATTCACTTCATAAAACTGTTCTGATTCTACTCCCTGTTTTATCTCTAGTATCATAATGACACTAAGCTCTATACCCGGCACTTACTCTCTGACCATTGTTGACAAATAGCCCACAATTGGCATGGGTATGAGAGGACCTTTTCTCTTATCAGAAGTACTATTCATATACCCCCTTATGCTGTTTAAACAACTATAGATTCAGATTCTAAATCTGTTTGAATGATGCTAAATCTCAATACATACTTGGGCTTTTGTGAAAAAGTTGTCTTCCTGCTTTTATTTTCTGATTTATTCTATATTAACTGAATCATGAATACATATTATAAATGAAATTACATGAGTTTCTCTCCCCCCCACACACAGGAGAACAGGTATTGCAATAACTCTTGTCACCAGGAGTGACTGGAGAATTGCAACAGAATTAATCGATATACTGAAAAGAGCAAATCAGGTGAGCATATGTAACTCATTAGTAATGTGCCTCTTATCATAACTTCTCCAGTGTCGAAGTCATTTATGCTGAGTACTAGAGTAGGGCTTGCCAGCTATCAGGAAAGACGGATACAAATGAGTTTGTAATTGTTATGAGGGCTATAACATGACAAAGAAGGAGCTCTGGAAGCATATAATTGGGAAACCTAATCTAATGGGCCAGCAATGAAAGCCCTGGTGAGGAAGAAACCAGTGGGGAAGAGTTAGAAGATGGGGTAAAGTCCCAGGAGGGGGAACATGTTCAAGTGCAGAGGTGAGAAAAAGGATGTATAGAAAGTAATAGCAGATAATGGCATGTTAAGGGCACTGGGAAGCAGTAGCGTAATAATGGGTGTTTTTAATTTTACTTAGTTTATAGCCTGAAGATGGATTTAAAGTTTAATAGGCAGAGAAATAAAATTTCTGTTTGGAAGATGCCATGTAATAAGTTGTACAGATTATCTGAAATGATTTGGAAGCATTTTAGCATATTGTACAACAGAAAAAGCAGACTCTTAACAACATTATTAATAATTTCAGACTGTCCCGGAGGAGCTTAAGGGAATGTCAGAAAGATATAAGGCCTATCAGCTGAAAAAACAAATGGAAAGAAAAGTGGGAAGACCACAGAGAAAGCCCAAGAAGTTTTATTAATGCCTCATTGAAAAGTGCTGGAGGTAAAACATAAATAACAAATGGACTTTCATATGCCTGTTTGAAACTAGGCTTTGTAAATGTTTATTGCAATCGGCACTATCTTCAGGAGTCTAACGTTATTAGGTGTCACTTTTACCTAATAGCTAAAGTGTAATGAATATATCTTTAGAAGCACTATAGAGTTAAAAACTTTTTAAAATTATACAGAAAGATTAAGACTACAATGGAATTGGTAGACATAATTTGGTATAACTTGGTAATATTGTAGGGGGACTAGATGAATAGACTACAGTACATTGGTATATTTTGCACAGCTGTTGAAGAACATGTGAACCATCTTTAAGATATCTTCTGTATTGAAAGCAAAAAATTTTCCACTAGGATGCTGGACTGAGTTAAAACAAACTTCGTGTTTCAAACTCAATAGAAATGCTGGATAGGGTATTTTTTAAATGTTCCCGAAGCTGGGTTATGGATAAGGCTTTATGTATATGTTTAAAGAATTTTCCATAATAAAACACTTCCATAATTAAAGGTCTGTATTTATTAACTCAATGATCCAGCACTTCAGCAAAGTTTATCCTGGGCTAGAGGTCTTTAGGATGGAAGAGTGAACTGCCAGAACTCTGTGAAGACTAAATCCAGACCTGTGCAGGCTCATGCTGAAAAATAATTTTAAGGCCGGGCGTGGTGGCTCACGCCTGCAATCCTAGCACTCTGGGAGGCCGAGGCAGGAGGATTGCTCGAGGTCAGGAGTTCAAAACCAGCCTGAGCAAGAGCAAGACCTTGTCTCTACTATAAATAGAAATTAATTGGCCAACTAATATATATAGAAAAAATTAGCTGGGCATAGTGGCGCATGCCTGTAGTCCCAGCTACTTGGGAGGCTGAGGCAGGAGGATGGCTTGAGCCCAGGAGTTTGAGGTTGCTGTGAGCTAGGCTGACGCCACGGCACTCACTCTAGCCTGGGCAACAGTGAGACTCTGTCTTAAAAAAAAATAATAATTTTAAAACTGTCAATGAACAGGTAAAATGCAAATTGACTATTCCACCCATGAAAGATAGAACATGAACAACTATATCATTACCAAGGATTTATAGAGATGATAAAGTAAACCAAAAGGGGCTTTAATAAATATGCTTGGGAAGTTCAAAACATAAAATCTAATTTTTAGTTTGTAGTCAAAAATTAAGGTGAGGTGCAATGGCTCACCTGTAATCCTAGTGCTTTGGGAGGATTACTTCAGGCCAGAAGTTAAAGCAGTCCTCCCACTTCCCCCTCCTAAAGTGCTGGGATTACAGGCAAGATCCACTACACATAACCATCTTTGGTTTTCTGTTACAACAACACAAAACAGACTATAAGACAGCAGAGGACAAGATCTTATATGTAGGAAACCCTAAAGATTGCACAAAAATTCAAAGTTGCAGGATAGAAAATCAACACAAATTTCTTGCATTTCTATATAGCGATAATGAACAATCGGACAAGAAATTTGAAAAAACAGTTCCATTTAGAGTAGCATCACAAAGAATAAAATACTTAGGAATAAACTTAAAGAATAAAAACTTCACTAAAAATTATAAAATATTGATGACAGAAGTTATGGAAAGACAACCTATTTTCATGTATTGGAAGACTTAATTGTTAAGATGGTGATAGTACCCAAGGTGATCTACATTTGATGCAATTTCTATGAAAATTCCAATGGCTTTTTTTTACAGAAATAGAAAAAATTTCATGTTGAAGTTTATAGGGAACCTCAAGGGACCAAACAATTTTGAAAAGTGAACATGGTTAGAGGACTCATTCTGATTTCAAAACATAGTATAAAGCTACTGTTTTGGAATCAAAACTGGTGCTGACTTAAAGACATAGATCAATGGAATAAAATAGAGAACCCCAAAGGACCGTTGCATATACAATCAAATGATTTTAAGAAAGGGGCAAAGAACAGTTTCTTCAACATGATGCTGGAAAAGTTGGATATCCACATTGCAAAACAATGAAGTTGGACTCTTACCTTATGACATAAAAATTAGCACAAAATGAACTAGATCTAAATTTAAAATTTAGATCTAGTTCAAACTATAAAATTCTTAGAAGAAAACCTACAGGAAAAGCTTCATGATGCTGGATTTGGCAATGATTTCTTGGCTATAACAGCATGGGCAACACAAGCAAAAGTGAGTACAGAGTTTCAATTTCACAAGAAAAATTCTGGAGATTGGTTGCACAACAATGCAAATATACTTTATACTACTGATCTGCGCACTTAAAATGGTTAAGATGGTGAATTTAGTTGTATATTTCATCACGATTAAACTTATTAAACTGTTGTGAACACCAATTTACATTTTATTCCTACTTCTTTTTCAGAATTCAAGGTATTGTAGAAATACTGGATATGGAAGTACTGGAACATATTGGCAGTTGTAAAGAGACTTTCCGGATTCTTAAAATAATAGTGTTTAAAAATATAGAATTCAATATTTTATACTTCAACAAAATGAAAAATATTTAAATGTGAGTTAAATTTTTTCTAGATATTTGTTAAGGAATATAACATGTAGAGGTTTTCTTTTACTTAAAACTTTTTCTATTTAAAAAAATTTTAAATTATCTCTTATAATATTGCTGTACTAAAGTCAGTCTGTAAAAAGTTTAATGCTTGTTCAGATGTCATGGCAGTGAAAAAGATGCCATTAACAAAATAAATGTTAATTTATGTGATAAAGACAAGTTGATTTTTTTTCTGTATATAGCATTTTAATTTTGTGTTATATATTAACTTTTAGAATTTTTTTTTTTTGAGACAGAGTCTCACTTTGTTGCCCAGGCTAGAGTGAGTGCCGTGGCATCAGCCTAGCTCACAGCAACCTCAAACTCCTGGGCTCAAGCAATCCTCCTGCCTCAGCCTCCCGATTAGCTGGGACGACAGGCATGTGCCACCATGCCCAGCTAATTTTTTCTATATATATTAGTTGGCCAATTTCTTTCTATTTATAGTAGAGATAGTCTCGCTCTTGCTCAGGCTGGTTTTGAACTCCTGACCTCGAGCAATCCGCCTGCTTTGGCCTCCCAGAGTGCTAGGATTACAGGGCGTGAGCCACCTCGCCAGGCCAACTTTTAGAATTTATTTGTCTTCTTTAGTACACTTGCCTATAATTAGTTTAGGCTTTCACATCTTGCATTTTTCATTCATATAATACTTTCCTCATTACCCATAAGCTTAACAAGAGAACCTAATAGTAGAAAGGAAATAAAGGCAAAAGCAGAAATGAATAAATCATAGAGTTCAATGAAAACAACAGCTGATTTTGTAAGACCAATCAGATGTGTTTCTAGATATGGATTGAAATACTGGAACATACTGGCAATTATGAAGAGACTTGACTGATTCTTAAAAATAATAGTGTTGGCCGGGCACGGTGGCTCAAGCCTGTAATCCTAGCTCTCTGGGAGGCTGAGGTGGGCGGATCATTTGAGCTCAGGAGTTCGAGACCAGCCTGAGCAAGAGCGAGACCCCATCTCTACTATAAATAGAAAGAAATTAATTGGCCAACTAATATATATAGAAAAAATTAGCCAGGCATGGTGGCACATGCCTGTAGTCCCAGCTACTTGGGAGGCTGAGGCAGCAGGATTGCTTGAGCCCAGGAGTTTGAGGTTGCTGTGAGCTAGGCTGACGCCACGGCACTCACTCTAGCCTGGGCAATAAAGTGAGACTCTGTCTCAAAAAAAAATAATAATAAAATAATAATAGTGTTTAAAAATGTAGAATTCAATTTTATACTTCCATAAAAGCAAAAGTGAGATGAAAATTCTAAGTCTAGAAGTGGGAAGCTGGGGATATGGAGGCATTAAAAAAATAAGAACACTATAAGTTTGCCAGCAAATCTGAAAATTCACAAAATTGACCAATTTATTTTCCTACATTACCACAGTTAGGTAGTTAAGTTGTATAAACAAAACATAGAAGCAACATGAAAGGTAATTTCATCGGCCTTCAACAAGAGGATAAGTTCTTGTGTGCCAGAACATTTAAAAAGATAAGTTTTGGCCGGGCAAGGTGGCTCAGGCCTGTAATCCTAGCACTCTGGGAGACTGAGGTGGGAGGATCACTCAAGGTCAGGAGCTTGGAAACCAAGCCTGAGCAAGAGTGAGACCCCGTCTCTACTAAAAATAGAAAGAAATTAATTGGCCAACTAAAAACATATAGAAAAAATTAGCCGGGCATGGTGGCGCATGCCTGTAGTCCCAGCTACTTGGGAGGCTGAGGCAGGAGGATTGCTTGAGCCCAGGAGTTTGAGGTTGCTGTGAGCTAGGCTGACACCACAGCACTCTAGCCCAGTTAACAGAGTGAGACTCTGTCTCAAAGTTTTTCCATTCATTCTATAAAGCTGAAGTGAAAAATATTTTATTAGACTATATGTGTATATATAAGCATATTCATAGAAGGATACATAACAATGGTTATGTGTTGTCTCTGTGAAGATAAATGGGTGCCTGAGTGTTGAAAAACATAAACCAACGTATGTGCTGTAGACTTAGGTTTTCAGTGAAAGTGAGCTAGGCTAGGAGACCAACCTTTTGAAAACAATGCAGAATTAAATATACAAAGTTCTTAAGCACAAGGTTTCTTTTTGAGGTGATGAAATGATCTGCGAATATATTAAAAACCATTAAATTATACACTTTAAATGAGTGAATTGCATGCCATGTGCATTATATCTCAAAGCTGTTACTAAAAAGACTGCTTAAAAGAAGTCATCAGTAAGAAGAAACTAGTAGCTCAAAATCTAAGGGTGAGTGAGACTCCAGAGCAAAACGGCACAGGCAACTCTAAGCCACTTTTGGATGTGAGGATGTTTGATGATGCTGCTCTGTCAGGCCAAGGGGACGTAGGGGTTGGGTGGTAAACCTTCATACTCAGAGGCCAGAGGCCATGGTTGGCAGCCGGTACACGCAGGAGCATATGAGACAGGAAACTCAGCTTGCCAGAGGGTTGGTATTGGGTGTTTCTGGGAGTAGCCCTTACAACTCTTATATAACCATCCTGAAGCTATTCTCATTGGTACTCTCAGATGACCATTCAGGGGCAAGACACCGGATCTACTCTGTTGGGAATGAATGTTCACCTTACATATGCATTTAATTGGAGCCCCATGGTCCAAATGAGCCAGACTTGTTTGCAACAACTTCACAGGCATAGTTTCACGCATCCCTGTAAGAGACATGCCGACATGCCCACATTTGGGGAAACTATGGCTTCCCATACAGAAAATTTGAATTTTGGCTTTGGTGACAAACAAGGCTTAGAGTCTACTCCTAGGAGAGAATTTAAATAAAACCCTCTTCACATTAAGCTAGGAACTCCAAGGGCTATAACCTTAAGTTAATGGTGAACCAAAAGTAAACCGACTTCCAACTAATTTAGTGCAAGTAAGTTTGCTCTGGTACTTAGAACAGCGGGTCAAAAGGAAAAGTCAGAATAACATTGAGAACTTAACAGACTCAGGTTACATAAATGTGAAGCCCAGGTTCACACTGCCTAGTTTGGCCCAGGAAGCCTCAAGAAGTAACCTTCATTTGAGGTGCTTCGCTGACTGCTAATGTTCCTAGTAGCCTGGCAAATGTAAGCAAATCCTTTCTAAAGGAGGATACCATCATACTGACTAAAAAGAGTCCCCACAAATCTTTTTTTTGAGACAGAGTCTCGATTTATTGCCCAGGCTAGAGTGAGTGCCGTGGTGTCAGCCTAGCTCACAGCAACCTCACACTCCTGGGCTCAAGCAATCCTCCTGCCTCAGCCTCCCGAGTAGCTGGGACTACAGGCACATGCCACCACGCCCAGCTAATTTTTTCTATATATTTCTAGTTGGCCAATTAATTTCTTTCTATTTTTAGTACAGATGGGGTCACGTTCTTGCTCAGGCTGGTTTTGAACTCCTGACCTTGAGCAATCCGACCGCCTCGGCCTCCCAGAGTGCTAGGATTACAGGTGTGAGCCACCACGCCCAGCCCCCACAAATCATTTTTAAAGGTTAATTTGGTAAAAAATTAACCAAGCACCACAAATGAGAATCAGAAGAAACGATGGAAACAGCAGAAGCAGACTACAAATATTAATTATGAAATTATAAAACAACTATGCTTAATATGATGAAACACAAGCTTCAGGTTACCTGCCAGAAATAGGAAACTCTGAAAAGTGACATAGCAGATGAGAAAAAGAACCAGATAAAACTTCTAGAAATGAAAGAAATATATATAATAAATTTCACACAGTGACCACAAATGAAATCAGAAAAGTGGAATGATATTGTTGAAGCCAGATGAATATGATATTGTCCTCTTTACTGCTGTAAAGACATTCATATTCAAATAAGAATTCATATTATGAAATATGAATATTTTCATAATAAAAGATTTTAAGAATGATTTTTATCAGCAGATTAGATATAATTGAAGAGTAAGAAATGGAAGATAGGTCAGAATCCAGACTGCAGCAAAGAAAGAAAAAAAGATGGAAAATACAAAAGTGGATAAGATAATAGAAAATTTAATTAGATGTTCTGACATACATTTAATGGAAGTCCCAGAGAAGAGGAAGAGATTAGGGCCAGGCAAATATTTGAAGAGATAAATGGCTGAGAATTTTCCAGAACCTATGAAAAATATCCACTGAATCAAGGAGTTTAATGACTACCATGCAGGATAAATAGATACAGATATCTCATAATAAAATTCCTGAATACTAAAGACAAAAATCCTAAAATCAGCCAGAAAAAAATGTTAGATTAATAATGTTCTCTCTCTGGGTAGTGGAATTACAAGTAATTTTCACTTCCTTCTTTACATCTTAATATAAACATCTGAATTTTTCACATTGAACATATATTACTTTTAAATTTTTTCATGCACCGTATAGAGGCAAATGATTCTATGAGACTTATTTAAAAACTAGTTTTGGCCAGGCACAGTGGCTCACGCCTGTAATCCTACCACTCAGGGAGGCTGAAGTGGGAGGATTGCTTGAGGTCATGAGTTTGAGACCAGCCTGAGCAAGAACGAGACCCCCATTTCTACTAAAAATAGAAAAAATTACCCAGGTGTGCTGATTCATGCCTGTAGTCCTAGCTGCTTGGAAGGCTGAGGCAGGAGGATCCCTTGAGCCTAGGAATTTGAGGCTGTAGTGAGCTATGATGACACCACTGCACTCCAGCCTGGGTGATAGAGTGAGACCTTGTCTCAAAATAAAATAAAAAGTAGTCTCCATTTGCCTTTGCTTTGAGGTGTTAAAAAACAACAACAACAACAAAAAAAACATAGCCTCCCGCCCTCATTTTCCACTCTCAAGACATAACTATTTCATCTTTTAGCCATTTCTAAATAACTTGCTTAGATTGAAATTTCTTGGTTTTTCAAATTTGATATTATCTACTAACTTTCTGTAAGAAAGATAATTCAGTTTTTTCATATCTGTGATGGTCAGACTCTTTGGGTGGTCCTGTGACCACCCCACTCCACTTCCTGAGGTTCACATCTTTGTAGAAAAGAGTTTAACCTAACCCAAAGAAAGGCCTTTCCTTTGCCCTTCCTTGGCTTCTGGGAGATAATTACTAAGGTCTTGGAATGTGCCAGAAAGTATAACAATGTGATTTATAGTGGGGGCTTTGGGCCACATAATATCAGCTCATACTACTTGACCTCTAGAGGAGCTGGAGACTAAGGTTAGACATATGGGCAGTGAACCACTGAGTCCCAGTAAAAACTCTGGACACTAGGGTCAGGATAGTTTCCCTGGTGGGCAATATTCCCTGTGTATTGTCAGACATTGATCCCAAGAGGATATTGCATCCATGACTCCATGCGGAAAAGACAACAGAAGCTCCATGTTTACCCTTCTGAACTCTGCCCTATATACTTCTTCCTGTGGTTGATTTAAAGCTGAATCCTTACCATGTAATAAACTGCAGCTGTGACTATAATGGTTTCAGTGGGTTCTGTGGGTTTTTCTAGAGAATTATCAAACAGGAGGTGGTTTTAGGAATTCCTTAAAATTGCAACTGGGTTCCTGCTTTAACAAATGAAAAAAAGAAAAAAATAATTGCAGCTAGTATCAGATGTAGGGGACTGACATATATTTTCCTAGTTTAAGAATTAAAGTTAGTGAGTAATGTACGTGTTCTGCCCAGAGCGTTTGAAAGTAATCTGTTCCGGACAGGCTCCCTGTGATAAACAAAGGTGTTGCCTAGAGGCATAACAAAGGACTTGAGCTGCAACTAGCAAGAGCAGCCCTGCCCCATGGCATTGGGGGTCTGGAAGCCACACGATAAACATATTGTTCCTGTGATTGCTGCGTACACCCCATAAAATGGCTGGTCAGTCAATGACGGGTAAGACCCCACAAGGGAGGGGCGACCTAAGCCAGGCACAGCCACCAGGGTTCAGCCGAAGATCTTAGGGGGTCACCCTAAGAGAAGCTGGGGATGAGAAATGCCCCCTGTGGTTCACCTTGCCCATCTTTACTAATCTCCGGCCTTTATCTATGCCTAGTGCCTAGAGCAACCACCTTGAAATTCTGAGTCAGGGGATATCTGCTTCCCTAAGGCTATTCCAGAATTTACGGCTATCACTGGCACACCTGGGTGGTTACGTACAAGGAACTATAATCTTTTAGAGTATAAAAATAAAACGGACCGGGTGTATTATTACTCAAGTCAATCGTTTGTATGTGTGTCTGTGTTTTTCTTTGTGTTCTGTGTTTGTGTTTTATGTTCCGTGTTCATCCTCCGTCCTGCAAATGGGCCACGACAATCAGAAGTGAGGATGGTCTTGTGGGGACTGTTTTCCCCCTAACAGTACAGTTGGCTAAACTATTTTTTGTTGTTTTTGTTGTTTTTTTTGAGACCCACAGTCTTTACTGAGTCCCACAGTATTGCCTGGGCTAGAATGCCGTGGCGTCAGCCTAGCTCACAGCAACCTCAAACTCCTCGGCTAAACCAATCCTTCTGCCTCAGCCTCCCAAGTAGCTGGGACTACAGGCATGTGCCACCATGCCTGGCTAATTTTTTCTATATATTTTTATTTGTCCAATTAATTTCTTTCTATTTTTAGAAGAGACGGGGTCTTGCTCTTGCTCAGGCTGGTTTTGAACTCCTGACCTCGAGAGATCCACCCACCTCAGCCTCCCAGAGTGCTAGGATTACAGGTGTGAGCCACCGCACCTGGCCTGGCTAAACTATTAAATAACACAAAATCCTTGAGTGATTCTTCTCTCCTTGAGACTTGTGACTTGCTTCCAACAACACAAAATGGTAAATGCAATGGGATGTACTTTATGTGTGTATGCTTGGGTTAAGTAAGATTGTAGCACAGCTCTTGCTGGAGTCCCTCCCTGGAGCTACTGCTGTGGGGTGCCTGTTTTGGGAGGCTCACCTGGTAAGGAACAGAAGGCAGTAAGGAGCTAAAGGCAATCTCTGGCCAACAAATGGCAAGGAACGGAATCCCCCTGTCCTACAAATATAAGGAACTAAAGTCTGCCAACAAAAGTAGAGCCTTCTCCAATCGAGCTTCAGATGAGACTGCAGCTCTAACATCTTCATTATGGCCCTGTGAGATCCTGAGTGGAGCCAGGCCCAAAATCCTGACCCATAGAAAATGTGAGATCATAAATGTGTGTTGTTTCAAGCCACTACATTTGTGGCTAATTGTTATACGGCAGTAGGAAACATAATCCCCAAGCCCTCTACCACCACTACTACCACACAGGCACTTGGCCTGTTGTCCTATCCTCCTCATAGTTGATAATTTTGATAAGGTTAATAGTCAATGGTTATATTACTATGACTTTGTAATATTCTGAGTAATATTCTCAAATCAGACTACAACTACATTTTTTGCACGCATTTTTAATAGAGTTAAGAATAGCTTGGATTATTTTATTTACCCAGTTTTTATTTATCATTAATTGTCCCTAAAACACTTCTCCAAATGTCTAACTTTTCTCTTGGTATGTTTAAACATAGTAGGTTGTTAGAAAAGATGTATAAAGCAAGAACCATAAAAAAGACTAATAGATTCAACTCCATTAAAATTTTAAAACCTTGTAAAAGACACCAAAAAAGGTAATGACAACCCCCCACAGCAGAAGTTATTTGTTACATAGACAACAAAGAAAGGGTAAGTACCCAAAATATATTAAGAACTTGTACAAAACAATGAGGAAAGCATTAAACTAACCAACAAGAAAATGTGCAGAACATATGAACAGCAAAAATTTAACAAACAGCAGTTGCTTCTAGGTTGAATGCTGCCTGAGCAGAGAGGAGAGAGGGTAATGTTTTACTTCATACCCATTTCTCTGAGTTTGGCACCATGTATATGTATCGTCTTTTCAGAAACACATAAAAAAGTTTACTGAAAATAAAAATAAATAAAATAACTTATATTTTATATTTAGTCACATGTATTAAAGTACCTTATATTTTCCTATAGGATCATGTCATCCCTGAGACATGCAGAGTCACTGTAGAACTTTTTCAATTCCTTCCTTCCTATCCTAACATAGGACAGGACATTGCTTCCAAATATAGTTATATGTTGAATAAAGCTTAGCAGTTTTATGGAAGCAAGGATCATTTCTTTTTCTTTTTTTTTTTTGAGACAGAGTCTCACTCTGTCGCCCAGGCTAGCGTGCCGTGGCGTCAGCCTAGCTCACAGCAACCTCAAATTCCTGGGCTCAAGCGATCCTCCTGCCTCAGCCTCCCGAGTAGCTGGGACTACAGGCATGCGCCACTATACCTGGCTAATTTTTTCCATATATTTTAGTTGTTTGGCTAATTTTTTCTTTCTATTTATAGTCTGCCACCATGCCTGACTAATTTTTTCTATATATATTTTAGTTGACCAATTAATTTCTTTCTATTTTAGTAGAGACGGGGTCTTGCTCAGGCTGGTTTCAAACTCCTGATCTTGAGCCATCCACTGGCCTCAGCCTCCCAAGGATCATTTCTAATACTGTTTCTCACAGCCTTCCATATACCTGTGCTAGGTAAGAACTGCTGTTCAATAAGTACTCGATAAATTTAATTAAGGTGATATGTATTTTATCCTTTTTTCATTCCTATCTGGTAATGCTTTTAGATTTTACATACTCCTTTTGCTTCTTATTCCTTGACTACTGTCTTTCCTAGAATACTAATTAGAGTTTATTACAACAGAGAACTGAATAATTAGTTACATTCACTTTAGTCAACCATTGCTATGACAAATTTCAAACACTCTATTATTATTTACTCTTTTTAAAAACAAAATCTCAAAATTCATCAAAAACTGGAAATCCATTGTTTCTTTCATATTCAATTTGCTTTGACAGAAATTCTTTACTTGTTTTGTCAATTTGGTCTTGAGAGAATAGATTGAATCCAGGAATAAAATAATGCACAAGTTGTTCTGTCCTGAGGCACTGAAGAAAGTACGTCACGCAGTCATCAAAGCGTAATTCCAGATCTTTGGAGCACCACTGACTGTCATCAGGGTCCCGGGTACAGACATGGAAGAAGGCAGTTTTCACATGGTAAGAACAGAATTTATCCAGTTCTTTTCGGTTCTCAAACTTTTTTTTCAGCTGTTCTAAAAGGTATTTCATTAGTTTTAAGCAATCTTTCCTATTGAATAAAAAAGAAAACCATTTATTTTCACTTATTGGCAATCTGTTTCATTCAACAAAGGACTTTAGGCATTTTACAGGAAAAAACCTATTTATTTATTTATTTATTTTTAGACAGAGTCTCACTTTGTTGCTCAGCTAGAGTGAGTGCCGTGGCATCAGCCTAGCTCACAGCAACCTCCAACTCCTGGGCTCAAGTGATCCTCCTGCCTCAGCCTCCCCAGTAGCTGGGACTACAGGCATACGCCACCATGCCTGGCTAATTTTTTCTATATATATATATTAGTTGTCCAATTACTTTCTTTCTATTTATAGTAGAGACGGGTCTCACTCTTGCTCAGCCTGGTTTTGAACTCCTGACCTCGAGCAATCCGCCCACCTCGGCCTCCCAGAGTGCTAGGATTACAGCTGTGAGCCACCCCGCCCGGCCCCTTTTCAATCTCAGTTCTTTACAGTGTGTATGCTGTTGAGAAAAATAATTATCCACTTAGTGTTGTTTTAAATCTAGCCAGTCAGTCCCTAGCCTGTGATGCAGCCATTCCCAGGCCAGCACCAATATTCAATAAAAGAGATCCTTTGGCCTCCTCCAATTACATGACATTAATATTAATATTCATTACCTTTAAGCAACCAGAATACTAAGACTCATCAAATTGTCATGGTTAGTGTTCAGACCCTCTCACTCGATCCTACTTATACATCCTGGCTGACCCAGGGTTCAGGACAACTGCTCGCTGGTCTTTCCTTGGTCCCTTAGATCTAGCTTCTCAGGTGTCATACTCATACTCTCTCTAGGTCAACTCAGCCCTGCCCTGCCCCACACACCCAGCCCAGCAATGATTATCTTCAGGTTTGGGTTATGGAGAATTATGGAGAACAAAGAATTAACCATACCATAGATAATCTGCCATTTAATAAAATAAGGATGTTACCTGCAGCATTTCATTCCTCCTTTTTCACAACATTTTTTATCTTCTCCATGATTGCTCAAAATGTCCTTTTCAATATGAGAGAAGGATAGCCGCCATGTTTCTTCTTAATTTCAAAAAGAAAAATAGAAAAGGACTTTACCAAAAGCATCCATAGCTAAACAACACAATTATTTAACTGATTCCCTTCATTAAAATATCATTCTGAAAAAATTCTAGGGTAAGACAGATCAAAAGAAGTGAACAGGCCAGGTGCGGTGGCTCACGCCTATAATCCTAGCACTCTGGGAGGCCAAGGCGAGAGGATCGCTCAAGGTCAGGAGTTGGAAACCAGCCTGAGCAAGAGCAAGACCCCACCTCTACTAAAAAAAAATAGAAAGAAATTAATTGGCCAACTAAAAATATATAGAAAAAATTAGCCAGGCATGGCGGTGCATGCCTGTAGTCCCAGCTACTCGGGAGGCTGAGACAGAAGGATTGGTTGAGCCCAGGAATTTGAGGTTGCTGTGAGCTAGGCTGACACCATGGCACTCTAGCCCAGGCAACAGAGAGAGACTGTCTCAAAAAAGTGAACAGATAAATAATGTAATTTACATATGAGGTCAGAACTTAGTAACTTAATATAGTTAGATATACTGAGACATATTACCTTTTATATATTGCTAAAATCAGTTTGTTAATTTTTTTTTTTTTTTTTTGAGACAGAGTCTTGCTCTGTTGCCTGGGCTAGAGTGCTGTGGCATCAGCCTAACTCACAGCAACCTCAAACTCCTGGGCTCAAGCGATCCTTCTGCCTCAGCCTCCAGAATAGCTCGGACTATGGGCACATGCCACCACGCCCAGCTAATTTTTTTTTCTGTTTTTAGTAGAGACAGGGTCTCATTCTTGCTCAGGCTGGTCTTGAACTCCTGAGCTCAAGTGATCCTCCTGTCTCAGCTTCCCTGAGTGCTAGGATTATAGGCATGAGCCACCACGCCTGGCAGAAACCAGGGAATTCCTTGTGAAATGTTTGGAAAGGGAAAAGCTAAAGCAGGTCTTACAAATGCCTCCAATCTGGTACAAGTATTTTCACTGTTAATGAGTCCCTCTGTTCAGTCACGCATGCATGCACACACACCAGAGAGGCAGGGTTTTGTCTGAATATAGAAAATTTGGAATGATGGGAGATGTGAGAACAGCCAAGGGTAACAGAGAGCAGAGGTGAAGTTGAGTACCCA
The DNA here is from genome assembly GCA_008750895.1 of Mirza zaza. Classification (NCBI taxonomy): domain Eukaryota; kingdom Metazoa; phylum Chordata; class Mammalia; order Primates; family Cheirogaleidae; genus Mirza; species Mirza zaza. The sequence continues at coordinate 9,554 of VSMD01062831.1, read as the reverse complement.
TCACAAGCCTCCACTTACTTTCATCTTAATGCAAGGATGTGAGGAACTACCCAACCACAAAGGCCACAGGACCACTGAAGGACTCTTTCTCATCCCTGAGCTGATTTTTCTTCCAGTCTTCCCCAGGGTGACAGGGAGCCAGCAAGGGGACTTTTGGGATCCTGCCGAGATTTCCCTATCACATCAATGAGGGTTTCTTGGGACAACCATTGTAAAAAATTGCTCAGGGGTGCAGCCCCTCTTTGCAGAAAGCTATGCTCCTTTCGTGAAACTGTGAATAATGCCTTATGTACTTCCCCTTTACAAACTATTTTTTCTTGCAGAAAATGACTCTTATATGCATGCAATACCAAAAGTTATGATGTGTGTCTGCAAAAATGCAAACCATCAAACTAAGTAGGATTGACTATTTGGGGGCTTTTTTTCTAGCAATACTCATGTATAACTTGGTTCATTTGTTTTGTGGTCTCCTCCAATTTCCCCGAACTCTATCAGTAGTAGGTGCCAAAAGTCCTAAGTAAATTTATGAGAGAAAAATGAAAATAATCATCTACTTTCTTTCTGCCACCTAAAAAAAAAAATCACCATTATTCAGTTTTACCCATGGACCACCTCAGTGTGGTTCTTAGAATTTGAGTGTTACCTATAAGGATACCCTGAAAACCCATCCTGATCTTCGAGGCTGAGACACACAGGTGAAAACCACTGTACCCAACCACAGCTGAAGCTGGAAAGGTCTGCTAGGTACATGGGAGCAGTGGGATGGGAAGATGGAGGAAAAAGAGAAACAGGACGGAGAATAAAGAGTCTAGGCTCTGATGATAATACATAATAATGTATGACCACCATGAATGGAACCAGGGACTTCACATGCTCTGACTTATTAATCTTCCCAGAATCTTTCAAGTAGCTTTGATTAACTTAGCGTAGAGATGAGAAAACAAATTTAGAAGGCTTCATAACTAGCCCAAGATTACAGTTAGTAACAAAAGAGGTTTCAGGAATCAGAACCAGAGCAGTCTGAATCCAAACCAATATTGTCTCTCTTTATTTTTTTTAAAAAAAGATGTAATTCAAATGCAGTTTACTAGATATTTTAAAGTTGAATATTTAATTTTTTTTTTTTTTTTTTTTTTTGGGACAGAGTCTTACTCTGTTGCCCAGGCTAGAGTGCCATGGCATCAGCCTAGCGCACAGCAACCTCAAACTCCTGGGCTCAGGCAATCCTACTGCCTCAGCCTCTTGAGTAGCTGGTACTACAGGCATGTGCCACCATGCCCGGCTAATTTTTTATACATATATATGTGTGTATATATATATATATGTGTGTGTGTGTGTGTGTATATATTTTTTTTTTTTTTAGTTGTCCAGCTAATTTCTTTCTATATTTTTAGTAGAGACAGGGTCTCGCTCTTCCTCAGGCTGGTCTCGAACTCCTGAGCTCCAAGGATCCACCGACCTCGGCCTCCCGGAATGCTAGGATTACAGGCGTGAGCCAACACACCTGGCCAGCTGTTGTTCTTATACTGCCCTAGCATATAACAATAACAACTCTTTTATGTCTTTAAGTTAACTATAACATTCAAAATACCTTGAAAACCATTTCCTTCCTTTGCATGCTTGGGTACAAGGTAAAATGGCTGTCGTCTTAGTTTGGTCTTAACTTTTGCTCCAAGCCAGTTATTGATGGGCATGCCTTCTTGGGTGCTAGCAGGCCAGCTACTTTTTGATTCCAAAGCCAGGATTATATCCACAGATATTGCTTCAGGTTTTCTAATGAGAAGTGTTACAGCAGGACTCCCTCTTTTCTTCCTCTCCACAATGATATCTGCATCTGTTTAAACATAAGAAAGTAAAGAAAGTTTATCAATCTAATTTTCTCTGGAAATATGTGGGAAACTATGAAGATCTCTGAAGTGCTAAGTATAAGGTGAACATTAGTTCTAAAATGGAAATTGGCTCCACTAGACAAAGTTTTCACTAATATAACCAATATTTATTGATACCTACCATGGGTAGGCATTGGTAAGATTGTGTTTGGCATATATGATGAGGGGCCCCTGAAGACCTTGAGGTTTGGGAGTCCTGTGGTTAAGTTTTTTTTTAGAGTTATGGATGGCAGTTTGGAGGGAAGCCTGGAGAAGAGGTCAGACAAGTGGCAGGGAAGACAGAGGCAGTGAGAAGACCACAGCAACAGCCCAGTGCAGAGGTCGAGTGCCATGGTAGCACAGAGGCAGTGAGCATCAAGACCCAAGGGCAGGGCAGGGCATGGTGGCTCTCGCTGTAATCCCAGCACTCTGGGAAGCTGAGGCAGGAGGATTGCTTGAGGTCAGGAGTTTGAGACCAGCCTGAGCAAGAGCGAGACCCCCCCTCCCCCGTTTCTACTAAAAATAGAAAAAATTTAGCTGTGTGTGGTGGCATGCGCCTGTAATCCCAGCTACTTGGGAGACTGAGGCAGGAGGATCACTTGAGCCTAGGAGTTTGAGGTTGCTGTGAGCTAGGCTGACACCATGGCACTCTAGTCTAGGTGACAGAGCGAGATTCTGTCTCAAAAAAAAAACAAAAGAAGGCATAGGCAGAAGCACGAGGTTCAGATCAACAAAACTGGTGGACAGATTGAGTCTGTGACCTGAGCAGGAAACTACAAGCCTGGGATACCATCCCAGAGTGTGGTCTGGGAAATGATTGATGTTGATTCCATTCCCCAAAACAGAATTTCTTTCTTCCTGAAGAAGAAAAATTGGGCTGACTTGAACTTCATTAGACAAAATGAGCTCTAGGTGTCTGTGGGATGAACAAGTGGAGACGGCCATTTAGCAGGTCAGAAGTTCAGGTGGCTTTGGGAGCTGGTGTTGAGCAGTCAACACTACTCCTAGGCCAGCCGCGGTGGCTTGTGTCTGCAATCCTAGCACTCTGGGAGGCCGAGGCAGGAGGATGGCCTGAGCTCAGGAGCTCGAGACCAGCCTGAGCAAGAGCGAGACACCATCTCTACTAAAAATAGATAAATTAGCCAGGCCTTATGGCACGTGCCTGTAGTTCCAGCTACTCGGGAGGCTGAGGCAGGAGGATTGCTTGAGCCCAGGACACGACACTCACTCTAGCCAGGGCAACAGAGTGAGACTCTGTCTTAAAAAAAAAAAAAAAAAAAAAGATTTCTAGGAGGGACCACAGTGAGGAAGTAGAGTAACAAAGGAGAAAATGCTAAACAAATTTGCAAACCTGTCCACCCCTTACCCATTGCATCCTTCTTCTCTCCTGTTACCACTAAGGAAGTGTCCTTCTACCTTTCAAAGAACACGTATCCACATGTTCTCTGGATCTCTTCCCTCTCACCTTCCCAAGCACCTTGCTCTTCAATTATTCCTTCTCCTCCATGAACCATCTCTCTCCCTACTGAATTGTTCTTTTTTTTTTTTTTAAGACAGAGTCTCACTCTGTTGCCCAGGCTAGAGTGCCCTGGCATCAGCCTAGCTCACAGCAACCTCAAACTCCTGGGCTCAAGCAATCCTCCTGCCTCAGCTTCCCAAGTAGCTGGGACTACAGGCATGTGCCACCATGCCCGGCTAATTTTTTCCATATATTTTAGTTGTTTGGCTAATTTCTTTCTATTTATAGTAGAAACTGGGTCTGTTTTCCTTTCTGATCTCTCTATTTGCCTTCTTATAATATCTCCATAGAAGCCAGAGTAAGCTTTTTTTTTTTTTTTTTTGAGACAGAGTCTTCCTCTGTTGCCCAGGCTAGAGTGAGTGCTGTGGCATCAGCCTAGCTCACAGCAACCTCAAACTCCTGGGCTCAAGCGATTCTTCTGCCTTAGCCTCCCGAGTAGCTGGGACTACAGGCATGTGTCACCATGCCTGGCTAATTTTTTCTATATATTTTTAGTTAGCCAATTAATTTCTTTCTATTTTTTTTAGTAGAGGCATGGTCTCGCTCTTGCTCAGGCTGGTTTCGAACTCCTAACCTTGAGTGATCCTCCCACCTGGGCTTCTCAGAGTGCTAGGATTACAGGCGAGAGCCACCACCCAGCCCAGAGTAAACTTTTAAAACTACAAAGCCAGGCTGGGCGCGGAGGCTCATGCCTGTAATCCTAGCACTCTGGGAGGCCCAGGTGGGTGGATTGCTCAAGGTCAGGAGTTCAAAACCAGCCTGAGCAAGAGTGAGACCCGTCTCTAGTATAAATAGAAAGAAGTTAATTGGCCAACTAATGTATATAGAAAATAAATTATCCGGGCATGGTGGCACATGCCTGCAGTCCCAGCTACTCGGGAGGCTGAGGCAGGAGGATTGCTTGAGCCCAGGAGTTTGAGGTTGCTGTGAGACAGACTGATGCCACAGCACTCACTCTAGCCTGGGCAACAAAGTGAGACTCTGTCTCAAAAAAAACAAAAACAAAAACAAAAATCCCTACAAAGCCAATCATTACTCCCTGATTAAAACCTGGCTTCTCAATGAACACAGAATAAAATCTGAATTCCTTTCCAGGATCCACAAGTCCTTACTAGAATCTAGTCCACGAATGCCTTTTCATCTGCATTCCATGTCACTCTTTTCCTTGTCCATATGGGCCTGGGTTTTGTTCCCGGAGCTGACCAAGCTCTTTTCTGCCTCGGGGCCTGGTTCCACTGACCCAGGCCACCCTAATTGCTATCACTTCTCCCTTCAGAGCACCCACTGCAATTTGTGTTACATGTTATTTACAATCTGTCTTCCTATCATAATAGATTCTGAGCTTAAAGAGGGGATCCCACTGATTTATCCAAGCGCATACGGGTTATGCCTAGTGGCACAGGCAGCAGATCAATGAATATTCATTGAAGACTGAAATAGAGCCAATCAACGTTGCAAAAGAATACCAAAAAGATGCAGCAAACTTAAATCAAGAACAAAGAGTCTCTCGAAGGAGGTAGTAGTCAGTAGTCAGGTAGTAGTCAGTAATCTGCTGCAGGGAGGTCAAGAAAGATCAAGTGAGGAGCATGCATTGCCAGTTAGTAGATATTAGACCTTTAAAAACCAAAAGACAAAAATTTTACCTTCAATATTTTTAATTTCCTCCTTAATGATTTTCCTAAACTTCAACAGCATCTTAGAAGCTGATAATATTTCCCCTTCTAAAAATTGACTCAGAGGATTTCCTTTCGGATTTCTTTTGAACTTCACAAAGTAATAGGCACCACTGTTGTGATATTCTTCTAGTGCAATTCTGGGGACTTCCAGTTTAAACATGACATCAAATTCATTGGGCGCAGAAATCTAAGAAATAGCAAAAATAGTACTGAAATGTTTGCTTATGAATATTTTCCTAATAATTGCATTTTTTTCTTGAAATTTCCACTATAACCATACTTTAAAAAGCAAGATTCCTTGGGAGGCACAGGTGGGAGGATAACTTGAGGCTAAGAGTCAGAGATTAGCCTATGCAACATAGCAAGACCCAGTCTCTACAAAAAATAGAAAAATCAGGAGGACGTGGTGGTGCAAGCCTGTAGTCCCAGCTACTCTGGAGGCTGATGCAGAAGGATAGCCTGAGCCCGGGAGTTTGAGGTTGCAGTGGGCTATGATGACCTCACTGCACTCTAGCCTGGGCAACAGATTAAGACCCTGTCCCAAAAAAGGAGAAAACATCCAGATTCCTTACACTTATATCCTTTGGAAATGGGACCAGTAAAACCGGGAGGAGGTACAAGAGTATTACTGGTTTTAGTTTGTAGGTTCTACACTCAATTTATTTTATTTTTTTTTTTTTTTGAGACAGAGTCTCACTTTATTGCCCAGGCTAGAGTGAGTGCCGTGGCATCAGCCTAGCTCACAGCAACCTCAAACTCCTGGGCTCAAGCAATCCTGCTGCCTCAGCCTCCCAAGTAGCTGGGACTACAGGCATGTGCCACCATGCCCGGCTAATTTTTTCTATATATATTAGTTGGCCAATTAATTTCTTTCTATTTATAGTAGAGATGGGGTCTCGCTCTTGCTCAGGCTGGTCTCAAACTCCTGAGCTCAAAGGATCCGCCCACCTCGGCCTCCCAGAGAGCTAGGATTACAGGCTTGAGCCACCACGCCCGGCCAACACTCAATTTATTTTTAACAATGACCAAGAAGTATTATTATTGTTTTTAGAGATAGAGTATCACTCTATCGCCCAGACTAAAGTGCAGTGGCACGATCATAGCTCACTGCAGCCTCGAGCTCCTGGCCTCCAATGATCTTCCCACTTTAGCCTCCCAAGTCTCTGGGATTACAGGGGTGAGCCACTGAGCCTAGCTTAAGCATTAATTTTTAATTAAAAATAACTTTAAATGATATGATGTAAGCTCTCAAAATCTATACCAGTTGTTTCCTAAGTTTAAAGTTCAATAAAATTAAACACCTTTAGATTATTACTTTTTATGTCACCAGATATACGCTGCAGCCACCCTGCTGTCACAATAGTCTCAAAAATGTGTGTAGTCACGTCCTGGCCAGTTGATCCCGGGCTGGCTCTTATGGCAGCCAGCCATCCAAGCGAGTGGGAGCTCCAAGTCATGTACTACATTAGTGTCTCTGAAGCACAGCATTTGTAAGAGCTTCAAAGAATCTTCTTTTTCATCCTCACAATAATTATAGCCATTATAATATTTATTTTTTCTATAGTATAAATTCCACAAGTCTTTCATTACTTAGGAGTATGTTCTAAGTGCAGCTATTGGAGGACACTGTTCAATACGGTACAGTCTAGCCACACATGTCTATGCAGTCAGTCCAAATTGAGATATGCTCTGTTATAGACCAAATTGTGTCCTCTCCCCAAATTCATATCTTGAAATGCTAACCCTCAATGTGACTGTATTTGGAGATAGGGCTTTTAGGAGGTAATTAAGGTTAAATAAGGTCATACGGGTAGGACACTAATCCATGTGAGCCATGCGAAAATGCAGTGAGAAGGTGATTTTTACAAACCAGGAAGAGAGCCTTTACCGGAACCTGTCATGCTGGCACTGCGATCTATGACTTCCAGTATCCAGAACTGTGAGAAAATAAATTGCTGTTGTTTAAACCACCCAGTCTATATAGTATTTTTTTATGGCAGCCTGAGCTGAGTAAGACATACTATGAGAGTGAAGCAAACACTTGAAGGGACATGGTAGGAATAGCCAGGTAAGAGGCTCCAAAAATCTGCTCTTCCACAAAAGCAACAAGAACACAGGCAGAAATCATCAAATTCAACTTTTTCAGAACTCTGCAAATTAACTAAAGGCTTGCAACAATCCAAGGAGGATTTATTTAAGAAAAACAGCAGAAGCCCAGTAAGAACAGTGAGTTTTCTTGGCATTCCAAATTCACCCACAGCACCATAAAAGCTTCACGTACCCACACTGTTAGTAGACAGAGTGGAAACTGCTCCTTGGCAGGTAGCTGCTATTCTGACTTCTAACACCACGGCAGCTCTGCCTGCTTAGGGATGTCATGCAACTGGCATCAAATGGCATGCAGTCTTTTACATGTGATCGCTTCCATTCATCCATAGCGTGTATATCGATAGTTTTTTCTTTTTCATTCTATGTAGTATTGCATTGAGTTAATGGAATATATCGAGGCCGGGCACGGTGGTTCATGCCTGTAATCCTAGCACTCTGGGAGGCCAAGGCGGGAGGAATGCTCGAGGTCAGAAGTTCGAAACCAGCCTGAGCAAGAGCGAGACCCCGCCTCTATTAAAAATAGAAAGAAATTAATTGGCCAACTAGTGTATATATATACACAAAAAATTAGCCGGGCATGGTGGCGCATGCCTGTAGTCCCAGCTACTCGGGGACTCCCAGCTGCGGCAGCAGGATTGCTTGAGCCCAGGAGTTTGAGGTTGCTGTGAGCTAGGCTGACGCCATGGCACTCACTCTAGCCTGGGCAACAAAGCGAGACTCTGTCTCAAAAAAAAAAAAAAAGAATATATCGAAATATATTTACTCATCCCTGAGAGGTGGTCTTACTAATAACCTAACAGAGGAAAATAAACTATCAAACAGAAAGTAAGAGAAACTCACAACACAACTACCCTTTGTTTAATTAAAACACGTGTGGCCTAATTTGTTATCTCTGAGTTCTTTCTCAGCCTTGAAAAAGTTCCTGAGCAGAGAGCAGGACTGCAAGCTTCCCCTGCTCCTAGAAAGACACAGTACCAGGCACCTCTTGCTATCAAGAGGAAAGAAGAAACTAATTTCTGCTATCAATCTGCTTTGTGAGAAACAGAAAAAAGCCAACACAGCAGCTTCACAGCTGTTTTTATCAGTCCCCTAAAGCAGAGGAAAAAGCAAAAGCCATTTCTACCCTTTAAAAGCACCAAGAAACTTTCCTCCAGGCCTGACACTTCCTTCCTCTGTGTCGTTGCCTCTCTTTCTCTTTCTCTCTCTCTCTCTCTCTATATATATATTTCTTTTCTTTCTTTCTCTTCCTTCCCTCCCTCTTTCTTTTTCTTTCTTTCTTCCTTCCCTCCCTTCCTTCCTTTCTTTCTCAGGAAAACTAAACTTTTACTTCTGTATATCCTAATCACTAAGAATTCTTTCTCCCCCCACACACAGACTTCACACCCTTACAATTCTATTGATGGATATGGGTTGTTTCACTTTTTAACTAATATTTCAAATAATGCTATTTTGAGCATTCTTTTTTTTTTTTTTTTTGTGAGACAGAGTCTCGCTTTGTTGCCCAGGCTAGAGTGA
>VSMD01062829.1:0-10233 GCA_008750895.1 Mirza zaza | reverse complement strand
GACCTGGTACATAAGGCTCTTTGGACTTCACAGGACTGTTTAAAGAGTCAGAAGAACTAAACAGAAGGCAGAAGACAGCAGGTAGGAGGAGAAGCAGTAGAATGCTACTGCTGTTTGCATGAAATGGAAATTCAAAAAATAATTTTAAGGTCCTCACCACCAGGGATTTACTACACATCAGAAAGGTGACACGAGTGAAGGCAGAGCAAGCTGCCCCCCTCAGCTTAACAGGCCCGTCTCCGTCTCCTCTCCCATCTCCAGTAGGTGTCAGCGTCTCCCCTACACAACGCCCAAGGCCGGGCCAGGGCCTTCTGCTAAAGGAGGCAAGTGACCTCTAGCAGAGAATGGGATTTAACTTCGATAGTAAAGATCAACAACCAAAACTTCCATGCCACTGATTCCAGTCTGCTCCTTTCTACATCTCACAGAAACACATTCAGGTTCTCCTTGGGAACATAAATTCAGAGGATGCATAAAGAATTCAGGTAGGGTCTCCTCCACCTCAGCACTCTGACATCTTATGTCCTCTGTTGTGGGGCTGTCCAGTGCAATGTGGGACGTTTAGCAGCACCCCTGGCCTCTACGCTCCAGGCGCCAGTACTATCCTCCCACCCTCACTGGTAGCAACCAAAACTTTCTCCAGACGTTATCCGATGTCCCCTGGGAGAGAAAATCATCCCAGGTTGAGAACCAGTGCTCTAGACAAGACACAAAAAGGTCACCTAATGATTGCAAAGAGTTAGTGCCACTTGTGGACCTGGAGGTTTGTGACATGTCACATGTACAGTTGATGGAATATGTAGACAGGAAGACGTAGACTGCATGGCTCAGATTTGTTCTACAAAAGCAACAACAAATGCTGGTGTAGCTCCTGACATCACAGTTCACAAATCACTTTCATATATATTGTCTCATTTAATCCTCGTTATACTCTGAAAAATATATAACCTCTAGCTTATGAATGAGAAAACCAGGGCATGGAGTGGTCAGATGATTTGTCTAAGATCTAAGATTTAATTAGAAAGAGATTGAGACCAGAATTAAACCAAGGCCCTCAGACTCCAGATTCTGGGCTCTTTTTGCAAATTGTCTCTCAAGGGGGGGTGGGGTGGGGTAGGACTGGCTGCTCCCAGCCAGCAGCCGTTGGGATGTATCATTAACAGTGCAAAAGCTCAGAGCTGAGCCATGAGGTAGCAGTCATTGCCTGGAATGCACTAAAATAACAGGCACAGAGAAAAAAGTACTTATAACCATACTTTTAACATCATACTTTAAAACTTTAATTTTGTGTTTTCATTATACAAATGTTAGTACAGTCTATACATTATATATTATTATAGTAATATAATAGGTATGCAAAAGATAATGTGTGTGTGTGTGTGTTGGTTTTTCATGCACAGTTTTTTTAACTGATGGAATGCATGGTTAATCCAAAAATTTAAAAACTACTTTTCTAAAAAAGACATGCAATTACTAAAACTATCCCCTCAGAAACATCAGTCCCCTCAAACTCAACAAGTCTCACGTTGACCTCTCAGCTATTTCTCCCATCTCCTCTCAGCTCGCATTGCTGAGTTTCCATGCAAGAGGCCCAGCCCCAACGTTGGAAGCTGGTTCTCTCTGCCTCCCCTCTGACAGGCTGAGGTTACACAGGCCCGTGGACTCCTCGGTAATACATCATGACCAAACAGGGCTGTCCGTGGAATGGAAGCTTGGTTGCACGTCAGAAACAGCATTATTACAATTTAACATCGTATACCTAAACACTTAGTAACTGTATGGATTTTATTTTACACATTTACAAACATCCTGAGAAGGGACCTAGAGGCCTTACCAGACTGTCACAGTGATGCATGACACAAACAAGGCCAAGAACCCTGCACTAAAGCAATGGGCACACTTCTGAGGTAGTTGTTGCTGGGACCACAGGAATAATAACTTCAATTAGTGAGCCACTCCACATACACCGCTTAATCTAATCCTCAGTGCAAGATGTGAAATAAAATCTCTACTTATGCTTTGGAAACCATGAGTACAGGTAGACACCATTATCAAAAGTTAAGAAACCTTCCTTCTCTTCCTGTTTGCTCAGAATTTCCATCATGAGTTGGTGTTGAGATTTCTTTTTTTTTTTAAACAAACTTTTTATTTTGGAATCAATTTAGATTTCCTGGAATATTGCAAAGATAGTCCAGAGAGTTCTCTGTATCCCTCACCTAGTTTCCCTGAATATTTAGATCTTACATTACATCTTATATTTATCCATACTAAGCAATCAATGTTGAAGCACTGTTGCTAACTAAGCTCCAGACTTTACAGATTCTACCAGTTTTTCTACTAATGTCCTCTTTCCGTTTCCAGATCACCCAGGATACAGCACTGCAGGTATCATCGATCTCCCTGGAGCTTCTAGGGTGAAATCTTAGTCTTTACTTTTCATGATCTTCACAGTTTTAAGGAACACTGGTCAGGTATTTTGTAGAACTTCCTCAGTGTAAGTTTGTCTGATGGTTTCTTCATCATGAAATTGTGGTTATTTGTTTATGGGACAAATCCTACAAGGTGCAGCGCCCTTCTCAAAACATCGTATCAGGGCTCTGTGGACCAAGTTATAACATCCGTTCCAAGGACAACCCTGCTGGATCATGATATATTATTACTTTTTTAACACGACCATATGTTATTTAGGATTTTTGCAATTACGTTCATACATTTTCTTTGTGCTATTTTCTTCCAGTTTTGCTCTCAAGAGTTACCCTACCTTCTTTGATTCCTCTTTTCAGTTCTCCAAATAGTTTGTAGTAAAGAAGGGGTTAATCTTTGAAGATTTGGAAAACATTGACCACAAAATGAACTGGGTATGCTGTTTCTTTGTTGGGCAGGGAGCCTTTGATTACTTATCCAGTTTCCTCAATAATTATTGCCTTATTCAGGACTTTTATTTTTTCTTGAGTAATCTTGGCAATTCATATTTTTCTAGTAAACTATTTTTTCAATTAAATTTCAAATTCATTTGCATTAACTTATTTGTGACAAAATGGCTGTTACCCTTCCCTTTTTATTTGTACTAGTGTTTATCTGTGCCTTTTCTCTGCACCCAGTCTTTGTGAAAATTTGCCTATTTTTATCAGCTATTTCAAAAAAGCAGGTTTGGAATATCGGTTTCTTTGATATCCATGTCATTAATTTTTGCTCCTTTATTTATATCCTTCTGTCTGTTTTAGTTGAATTTACCTTGTTCTTTTTCTGATTCTTAAATTGAATGTTTTGAATTTATTTTCAATCTAGAGCTTTAGTTTATGAATTATAAATTCATTTAAAACACTATCTTTTTAGTTGTATTATAGCTAAGAATATCATTTGAAGAGTATATATTCTTCACATTTGTTGAGATTTCAATCTTCTTCATGGTTAATTTTGTCAATGTGCTATAAGCACAGAAAAGAATATTTCTTTCTGTTGGATGCAAGTTCTCATTTATTTGTCAAAACTCTCCTGATAATTTTGTTACTTAAAAATTATCTATGTCTTAAGCTTTTTTGTTTATTTGATTTACTAGTTTGTTAGAATTATAATCTCCCACTTTGTGCATTTCTCAAAATTCTTAAATAATTCTGTTAGCTTTTGCTTTATATATTTCAGATTACACTCTTGGGATAATATAAGACAGTGATTTTTATGTCATTTTGGTGGATTTTGCTTCTTATTATCATATGACACCCTTCCGTTGCCTATTAAGGCTTCTATTGGTCCGATATTACTACTATTACACATGCTTTCTTTAACTTAGTATTTGCCTAGTATATATTTTTTTCATCCTTATTTTTCCCCAAATCTTTCAGCACGGTTTTTATGCATGGAAAATCCACAGTCATTAAATATTTTTGTCTTTCAAATAATACAAATTTTTAGCTGAGGATTAAAAACTTCTCTAACATGATGTCATTACTGTCTAGAGTTTAAGTTTGACTTAAAAAGCACTTGCTAAAAAAGCCAAAGTTAGTAAATCTTATTTAAATATATATCAATTTTGGGACTTGCCATTATTTCTAGTATCTGTCTTAGCTTTGGATTTGTTCTTCTTGCAACTGTACTTACTTTGACAGTAATTTTACTTAGAGTTAAGTAGAGTTAGTAAACTCTTTTAATCTTTGTATGTCTGAAATTGTCTTTATTTTACCTTCACTCTTGAATGATATCTTAACTATATATAAAATTCTAGGTGGTTGGTTTTATTTTTTCTCAGCACTCTTGAGATGTCAATCCATTGTCTTATATCTCTGCTGATAATTCCACTGACAATCCAATTGTTTCTTTGTGGTAGCCTGTCCTTTCTCTCTGTTTGACCTAAATATCTTCTTGTTGTCTTTAGTGTTTTCCATTTTTGTCACCATATGTTTAGGATAGGATTTATATATTCAATCTTTCTCAATTGGGGATACATTTCCAATCTGAGGACCAGATTTTAATTCACTAATCTCTCCTTTAGTGTTCTAGTTAAAAGTTTATCCACTCTTATGCAACTTTCCATTTTATATCCAAAATTTATAATTTATTCTTCTTCATATTCACCTGCTCTCATTTCAGTATTTCTATCCTTTTCAAAAAAAGCAATTTCTCAATCTTTCTCATACTGTTGTAGAAATTTATTTTAATCCAGAATGAATACATGTTCCAAATTTGTATTTGTGGGCTGTCTTTTTTAGCATTTGATTTTTTCATGGATCACAAATTTTTATTTGCAGACTTATTTCAAGTGGAAAGGTCTTCTTCACCCCCTAATTTCTCACTCTTTCTCAGTCTTTGCCCTCTTCTACCTAGTAGTTTTCCTGTTGCTCCCACTCAACTCCTAGAACCCCAAGTCGATCACCAGATAGCAGCTGGCAGCAGGTTTTCATTTTTTAAAATTTATTTTTAGTTGAAGACTCCACTCTAGCTTCTAATCTGAGGAGTAAGCCTGGTCTTGGCATTCTAGGGACCCTCTTATTCCTCATTATACCACCCCCCACACCCCAGAAGCAGGCTCTTAGCCACCACTGCCTGCTTTTTGAATGGGATCTCAGGAAGCCCGTGGCTTCAGGCTCTCACTGCCTAGTATTTCTATTCTGCTTCTGGTCTAATGAGATAAGATGTTACTCTAGTTTTTGAGCCCCGATCTAACGTCCTTGGATTCTCTGTCTTTATGGCTTATCAGTCACTGCCATGTGTTTGTTACAGCATGCACTTATATGCATCTGGGACAGCTGTACAGAGCCACCACAGTGAGTGAGGAAGCACCCTTTAGAGCATAACTCATAGTCCACCAGGGAACTGACCCCAGGCTGGGTTGGTTGGGGAAAGCTTCAAGGGAAGGGTGAGAATTGGGATGGTCCTGTCAGGATGGGCAGTATTTGGACAGGCAAAGAGGAAGGGGTCAAGTGTTGCAGACAGGAGCAACAGATAATCCAGACACAAAGGGGAGAAACAAGAAAACCAAGTTGAGGGACTACCTAGCAAATAAAATCTAGTTAAAATAAAAGGTCTATGAAGAAAGTAGTAAAAGCCAAGGTTGATCCAGATGATGGCTGCACCTGATTTCGAGACTGAGGGATTTAGACTGAAGTAATGGAAAGGCACTGAACTTTTTGGAATATAGCACAGAAAAAAGTAGCTATTATTTACTAAAAGCTTATTTCTTTTTTGCCAATCATTGTGCTAAGTGCTTTGCATAAATTATCTCATCTGAGCCTCGAGCAACCCTATACAAGAGATACTACTATTATGCCCATTTGATAGGTAAAAAAATAGAATTTAGAGTGATTAAATAATTTGCTTGAAATCCCATGGGCTGAATAATGGTGAGCAAGATATCAAGCCCTAATCCCCAGAACCCGTAAATGTTATCTTATTAGGAAGAAGAAGGGTCTTTTCAGGTGTGATTAAGTTAAGGATCCTGGCATGAGGAGATGACTCTGGATTACCTGGGTGGGCCTTAAATACAATCACCTGTCCTTATCAGAGAGCTGCAGCAGGAGCTTTGATACACAGTATGCAGAAGAGGAGAAGACGATGAGAAGACAGAGGTAGAGGTTGGAGTGATGTGGCCACAAGCAAAGAAATGCTGGCCACAACAGACACTGGAAGAGGCAAGGAATGGATTCTCCCTGGGAGCCTTAGAAAGGAGCATGGCCCTGCCAACAGCTTGATTTTGCCGCAGTGAAACTGATGTTGAACTTCCGGCCTTCAGAACTGTGAGAGAATACATTGTGTTGTTTTAAGCCACCAACATTTGCTACAGCAGCCACGGGAAACTAACACAGGCAGTACAAGAAAAATATAAGATATGACCAGTCAGTGTGAGTCTAAACTTATGTCCATACTCTAGGAAAAAAAATACACTGATTTTGGATGATTATTGTAGAAATGAGTGGGAAACTGAACAAAACAAGACAAGCTAGAGCAGGGAGATAATTTAGGAGACTATGACAATCACTCAAGTATAACCAGGCATTTGAATGTTTATGAATCGTAATTAACATTTCAGCTAAATTTTATTCAGTGGTGCAATTAGCACATAGGGATAAAGAAGAAATGCTCTAGAGTTAATTCCATTCCTAGGAGATGGATTATCATACTGATAATTTAAATTGTCCATTTTCATCCATGGTTGTAAACAGAGCATTTTTTCATTTATTCTTCAGGAGCCCATATGTGACCCTTGTTCTGGTTCTTAAGTTACAAAAACTTCCAAATCCAAGCTGAGGCATTAAACAAGATAATATTTAAATTGCTTTATAATTCAGGTAAGTACTATGCACAGTCTATAATGTGTAAATATAAAAATATTACTGTCAAATTGACGACAGGTTTATAATTTATTTTAAGTTTGCAGGACTGGGAACTTTGTTTGATACGCTAATGTCCATGGCGTCTCTGACAAGCTCTGGGTCCCCTTCTGTTGCACCCTTCTGGGCACATGGCCTCTGAGTCAGGCTTCGAAGCAGGTAGATCTGGGTTCTAAGGTTAGAAAAGGTGTTTTCACTGAGCTGTAGTTTCCTCACCTATAAAATGGTAAAATGCCACGCACCTAACAGGGCTGTCTGTGGGGAGGAAACGCGAGGACGTTTGTAAACACCCCGCCCTGGGCCTCGTTCTGAGCGACGCAGCAGAGTCAGTGGGCTCTGGGGCCAGGCGCCTGGCTGCGGGTCCAGATTCTGTCGTGTGCCAGCAGGGTGACCCTGAGCAGTTTCTCCCTCTGTGAAACTTGTTCCTGTCTCTCGGAGTGGTGAAGATTAAACGAGTCTACACGTATACAGCATCTGGCACTTTGTAAGCACATTATAAACAGTAGCTATTATTGTTGTTATTATTTATAGCATGTCTGGGTGGAGACCAAACGCCTGACTTGGGGCACAGTTTTAGATCCCACGTCTGAAGGAGGACTGACGGGCTTCCTGGGGCTTGAGGGGAGAGAGGAGGATGGAGCAAAGGGATCCGAGAGCTCTCTCTGGTTTAGGAATGACAGTTCTGTATCTGTCGCATGTGAAATCTTGGGGCTGCCCTTTGAATTGACGGGATTTTTCTGGGGGTGTTGGTCGGTTCATTCAGTTCTATCTTGGCACAGGAGCGAATCTTTATTGTACTTAAAATTCCGGAGGAATAAAATGACGCTGAGGACTGGCACGCAAACAATAAAGCAGAACAGGGAGGTACAATGTTTGGAATATATTCAAAAAGGGAAAATACATTATGGTCAGTGCACACATTGTAGGTCATGGATAATGATGGAATTTAAATTCATCTCCAAAGTCTGTGTGACATTGCGGAGTGGGGAGACTTACGAATGATGCATAAGCAGGTCCCATAAAACAGAGCTCATTAAACAGCTGGGATTTCAGACATGCACTGTGATAGATAAGGCTTCTGCAGACAAACCTCCTGTTTCAGATTTCAAAAATATTTCTAGTTTCAAAGCTATCACGAAATCCCTTTGCTTATTTTTATATTTCAAAATAGTTCCAGTAAGAAATGCATTTGGAAACATGGTGTAAATAGGAGTTCTGTTTAAACTATTCATCTTTTGAAACAGTGATGCATCCAAAGTCTTTATATATGAGGATTCTAATAGTTATAACCCAGAATCTTTCTATGGTGTTAACACATTTAGTATGCATTTGAAATGAAAATGAAAAAACAACAGAAACATTTGAAATCTATTTAAGATGAATCTATTTAATGCATCACATATGATCTTCTTTAAAAAGTATTTAGTTGAATATATTATTCAAATCCAAGTGTACAGATTGGCATAAAATGGATTTTGCATTAGTTCATTCAGTAATTGGCAAAAAATCAAGGTGTAGTACAACAGTTTCAGCTATAACTATGAATACATTTAAGAGATTATGCTATAGAGGAATCTAAGAATTATAGTAAACAGCAAAGTATTTTTAAAAAAATCAACCCTGAAACTAACAAAAGCTATGCAAACCTTTATGCAAAAAATTTAAAGACATGAATGAACTACAAAAAAATCTAAATTAATGGAGATACATAATTTGTTTATGAATGGGAAAATTTGATCTCTTAAACATGTCAATTTCCCATAAAGTAATCTATAATTCAAAGCAATTCCAAAAAATGATCCCAAGTCTTTTTTTTTTTTTCTTTTTTAACAGATTGTGACAAGCTGATGCTCAAATTTAAATAGAAGCACAAATATTTAAGAACAGATCAGATCATTTGAACAAGACGGAGGGAGTAAATATCTGTAGTGGTTAAAACAAGAGAGGCGGGAAACCTGCATGCCTGAAGGGAAACTTCACATTGGAGAAGTTAACATGGTGTGTTAAGGACGGAGTATTCAACAACTGATTCTGGCACAATTACATCAGGGAATGGAGGTGTACCTTAATCAAGATGCAAAACCCTGACACCACAAAGGGAGGATCTGATACATCTGATTATACTAAACTGATAATCTTATCTTTGTAAAAGACCCAATAAATAGGAATAAAAACTAAACTGAAGTCTGGAAACACATGTAACCAAGGAGTAGTACTCATAATGAACATAATACCAACAAATTGATAGGAAATAAACAGTCCAAAGAAAAAATGAGCAAAGCATTTAAATAGGCAATTTTTAGAAGAGAGATTTGATTAATGTAAGAAAAGATGGTCAACTTCACTAGTCATTAGGAAAATTCAAATGAAAAGATGCCATCTTATACACATTTGTTTAACAAGAATTAAAGTGTTGGCATTTCCAAGTGTCAGCCAGCATGTGTAGGGACATGAGTCTCATATACTACACATGGGTGTGTAGATTGGAGAGCCAATGGCAGTATGCAGAAAAGTTAAAGATGTGTTTGCACATAACTTTCAGCCCAGTATTTCCACTTCTATGTATATACCTTAAAAATCTCTAGCTCACATGTACCAAGAGAAATGTGAAAGAAGATTTCCTAAATCATCGTTTATAATAAAGAAAAATTAGAAATATTTAAGCTGACATGGGAATGGATAAATTGGGGGTTATTTGTGCAATATACGCTCTTCAGCAATTAAAATGACTTAACTAGAATCACCTATAGCAATATAGATCTCAAAATAATACTGATGCATGAGAAAACACATTGAAGAATGATATGTACTGTATTATTATACTGTTTCACATCAAATTTAAAAACATGAAAAATGTATTTATGGTTACAGATATATTTACTGAGAGTAAAAAAATGCACGTGAATAATAAAATAATGATTTCAGGGAACTCATTGCCTCTGAGGAGAGAGGAGGGGTGATATAATTAGAGGAGTGGTCTACAGGTGGTGTCAATGTTAGCTGAAATTTTTTTTTCTGAAGAATCTTGTGAAGCACATATGGGAAAACTGTTAAGATTTGATACAATTTGTTGGTGGGTATACAGGGATTCACATGTCTGTGTCTAAATTTTTCTGGGTGTTTGAAATATTTAAAAGGACATATTAATTCATTATTAGTAGTAGTTATTTACACAATAGGAAAAAGAATGTTATTCTGCAATTCCAGAAATTGAAGTTTTTTTCTCCTTCATTTTAGATTTTCTGAAACTAAAAAGCAACTTACATTCCATATGTAAATAACATTCATAGAGCATTTTTTCCCCTTAAAAACCATTACAGAATCGACACCATGTCCTACAGTTTTTGGTGCTTTGGGTGTTAGTATTGGTTGTTACCCTTCATCTAAACATAAAAGTCCTTTGGTTGAT